>JBBPBX010027625.1:0-23536 GCA_038048925.1 Garcialebias charrua
TATTTAAGGTAGCAAATAAGAAATTCCAATTAACTCTATCAAATGCTTTTTCTGCATCTAATGAAAAAATAGCTGTTTCAATATTTTTCAAATATGAATACTCTATTATATTATATAATCTGCGTGTATTTGAGTTTGAGTGTCTTCCTTTTATGAATCCGGTTTGGTCTGGATGTATAATAACAGGAGTTATCTTCTCTAGTCTTTTAGATAAGACTTTACAAATTATTTTAACATCAACATTAATAAGAGAGATTGGACGATAACTGGTAGGTAATACTGGGTCTTTGCCTGGTTTTAATAAGAGACTAATGTTGGCTGAATTCATATGTGTTGGTAGCCTACCATTTTCTTCGGACTCAAATAGCACTCTATAAAATATCGGTTCCAGTATATCCCAGAACTTTTTATAGAATTCTACTGGATATCCATCAGGACCTGGAGATTTCTTATTAGGCATGCTTTTAATTGCATCATGGAGCTCATCTGATGTTAATGGTGAGTCTAGTTTTGATGATTGACTAATATCTAGTTTAGGAAGTGTTACTTTCTCCAAGAATTCATTAATATCCTTATTAGATGGATTTATTTGTGGAGTGTAAAGAGTTTTATAGAAATCTTTAAAAATATTGTTTACTTTTCCCTCATCATGAATTATATTTCCATCTTTATCTTTAATACCATAAATAGATGTTTTTTCTTTGTTTAATTTGAGTTGATTAGCTAAAAAGCTACCTGATTTATTACCGTACTCAAAATTATCTAATCTAAGTCTTTGTATCAAGAATTTATTTTTCTTATCAATATATTCATTTAGTTCTAATTTTAATTTGCGTAGCTTTTGCTGTGTTTCCTCTCCTTGTAGACCTTCTAATAGTTTAATGGATTTCTCTAATTCCTCAATACGTTTATTTTCTTTTTTCTTTTTATTTGTTGAATAGGATATTATTTTACCTCTCATGACTGTTTTCCCAGCCTCCCAAAGTGTACATGCTGAAGTTCCTGGCAAGTCATTAAACTCTAAATACGATGCCCATTCTTTTTTAAAATATTGCAAAAATTCTTCTTCTTGAAGTAGTGATGTATTTAATCTCCAACTTGTATTTTTTGTTGTTATTCTTTTATAATCTATATTTACAGTAACTGGTGCATGATCGCTGATAGCAATAGGGTGTATCTCAGTGTCTGAAATGTTTGCCATCAATGAATTGCTTACTATAAAATAATCTAAACGAGAATATGAGTGATGCACATGTGAAAAGAAAGAATATTCTTTGCTATCAGGGTGAAAAGAACGCCATGCATCGCAAAGTCCATAATCGTTCATATACTGTTTAACTATATTTATAGATTGCCAACTGCGTTGAGTTCCCGCTGCATTCAGTCTGTCTATCTTGTCATCTAAACCAAAGTTGAGATCACCTCCCATCACCAGTGAGGAATCCATGTGATTTGATAGATTGGAAAAAAAATCATGAAAAAAAGCAGCGTCGTCTACATTCGGTCCATATATGCTAACAATACAATAATTTTGTCTAAATATAGATAACTTTAATATTATATATCTACCGTTCGGATCTATAAATTGATCTAATACTGTGAAGTCAACATTTTTATGTATTAAAATTGCCACCCCTCTTTGTCTTGAATTATAACAGGCTGAGAATACATTAGGAAACTCTGAAGATTTTAGCTCAACCACAGTTGAGGCCAATTTATGAATTTCTTGGAGTAATACAACATCTGCCTTTAATCTTTTAATCTTGTTAAAAATTCTATATTTTTTATCTTGGCTACCGGCTCCATTAATATTCCATGTGACAAATCTTAAAGTGCCCATACTTGTGTCTGTGAAAATATAGATAAACCACAACCATTATCACAGATATAGAAGATAATAAAACACCCAGGTAAACACATAATCCTTGATGTTTGACTATATATCATTAAGTAATATTCTAAGTGTTGTTTTTAACGATAAATCAGTGATGTGTACCTTTATCATGTATTTGTGTAAGCAGATACGAGTGTATATAAGTCCTTGTGCTTGTGTATTAACAAATGTTGAGTTAGAAAAATACAGACAAGAAAAGAAAGTGAAATCACACTGAACACTAGAAGATGACAGATAGAAGAAAAAATAAAAAAAGAACCCTCCTACCACATTAATTGCCATGCCACCGTGTACCACCAGTCTGTGTAACCCACCAATCGAGCTGTGCTGAAATTTTTTTTACATTTATTTGGTAAGTAATAATGATATCTAGCTAATAATATTAATTATTAATAGTAACTGAAAATCATTCTTACCTTAATGATGACTAATATAGCCATGGAGTAATCTCTGGGTCTCTGAACAGCTGACCATTGATGTACAGTTTGTCCACCGAGATTGCAGCTCTTCTACCTTCATTTAAATTTTGTTTCCTAATCGGGAACAGAACGCGCCTTCTGCTTAAAATCTCTGCAGGGAATTGATCATTCATACTGAAATTGGTGTCACGTAGTTCCCTACCTCGGCTTTTTACCTGCATTTTTTGTTTATAGTGTTCAAATCTGGCTACAATCGGCCGCGGCCTAGTGTCCCCAGCTTTCTTACCTCCGAGGCGGTGAACTCTGTGAAAAGTGATGGAATTAACCACGTCACTCGTCAACTTCAGCTGAGTCTGCATGAAGGCCCGAACCGAGGTTTCGACGTCTTCATCTGTTTTCTCTGAGATTCCAGAGAAGACCATGTTTTCCCGCATGCTCCGGGATTGTATCTCCAGTATAGATTCTTTAAATTTTCTATTATCACCGGATAGCTGTGATACCTCTTCGGTGAGCGTTTTAACCGTTCCCCTCAGCTGCTGGTTTTCACTAGCGAGCGATGCTACTTGTTGCTGGCTGAACTCCAAAGAAATTTTCAAGTCTTGGAATTCCTTGTGTAGCAATTCCACCAGTGCTAAACGAGCGTCCAAGCTAGTTAATTTACCGTCAATCGACTCCAGGATCTCTTTAAAGCCCGAACTATCAGTAGACGGTGAAGAAGCGCTATCTAAACTACCGTGTCTGTGCCTTTTAGCATTCGGGGTGCTAGCAGCGGCACCGGAAGTAGCATTAGATTTTCCCATGACAACACTTTCGTAACACTCGTCTACAAACAATTCCAGACTTTGCAAAGTTTCTTCTTCCAGCTTGTTCGATGAGAAAAAATCAGTTAATAGTATTTAATAATACTAACGACTTTTAAACAATATTACATTTAATTATTTCGTTTTTTATTTATTTATTTTATACTACATTTAATTAAATCTCTCTAAATCATTTTATTTTTATTTAAATCATATAAATATTAACTTACCCAAGCTTTATCATACTCACGCACAGTTTTTTCCTCTAACTTCTCAGCAACAGCTCATTGCAGCTCCACACTGTCACACCTGCAGCAATCACCTCACACAAGCCTCGGCATCTCTACTCGAGAAACGCTACAGGGCTCAGGGACTTGCGGTACGCGTCATGAACGCATCCGCGCTAATGCAGGTTTACCTAGCCGAAAAACTGCAACAGCTCCAAATGACAACGGACAAGCAGGCAGCTGCCGAATTGCTGGATGAAGCTTGCAGAGCAACAGACTTTGTGCTCCGTATGATGGGGACAGCTGCTGTTGCACAGGGCAAGGGAATGGCGGAAGTGGTCATTGCGATCCGCCACCTCTGGATGACTCTGACGGATCTCCCGGAGGGACAGAAGGTGCCTTTTCTCCACCACTCGATAGAGCCGGCGGGATTATTTGGTAAAGCTTTGGAGCGAATTCAGACCAAGCTGGACCAAAGACGCAGACAGGCGGAAGCTCTCCGGGTGGGCATTCCCCGGAGAAGTTTCGCCCCCCCAAGGGAGTCTGCTGGTAGCAGACCTGCGCAACCTCGGCACCACTCAGCAACCCGTGCCCCACCGCAGAAGCGGCCAGCATACGAGGAGGAGCCCAGGCAAAGACCCCTGCAGGGCCCACCTCGTACCGAGCACGCATGGAGCAAAAACAGGTTTGTCCCCCGCCAGGCGACCAAACACAGGGACTCCTCGGCGAATCGTGACAACAGAAAGAACCGTGCCTGATGAACCAGGTCCACGTGTCCACATTACAGGGTCACCCGCCCACGTGGTAACAGGAATGATCCCTTCATGTCCAGACTTTGCTTGTAACACAGTACAATCAGCTGGTTTATTTATAGCATGCACAAATCATGCTTTCTCTGCTGTGAGTGACATAAAATCATGTAGTCATTGCACATAAGCACGAATAAAGTTCATGAAACAGCTCCTCTCTGTTTTATTGACCAAAAAAAAAACACACAAACAACAACAACAACACAGAACAGGTCTTCTGACCTGCAAGCCGTCATAAAGAGAGAGGGCCTTTTTCCCCCTCTCTCTTGCGGCCCACGGGGTATTAGCATAATTGATAAACCCCAGCAGAGTGCCTCTGCAATGAGCAGACGCAGAGGCGTCTGCGAACCCCCTCCCCCCCCCACTCCTCTCAGGAAGACAGGTGGGGAGGGTCACGTGCTCAAGCCCTAGTTCCATTGTGAACAACGGGAGAGCCAATACACTAACCAGATGAACACGTGACATGTCAGCTCCTCAGAGAGGCAAGCTGACAAAGTCTGACAACGGGGGAGGGGCTTCATCAGACGCCCTCAGGCAGCTACAATTTTCACACCTTCACAACAATGACTGTGTTCAGTCGGTTGTGAATGAAAACAAACCTGAGCCGAATCAGATTTCTCTTCCTGTCTTCCAAGAGGATCTGGGCTCCTTATCATCAAATAATCTCAAGTCTGCCAAACCAGGAGGTACACCCCCACGCTCGCACGGTGCAGCTGCTCCTTTGTTATTAACGAGGGACACGAAATGCCCGAGCAAAACTCAAACAACACGTCTCTTCCCGTTTTGTGCTGATCCAAAACTGCCTTCAAAAATAATTCCCCCAGGGGGTGATACACGGACCTCTGTCGATTTGCCTGGTACCAACACTCCATTAAAGCAAAGGACCAGTAAACTGAACCATCCCAAAGAAAGGATTGGAGTTAGGAGGTCTGCTTGTTTACATAACTCGCAGCCGCAGAAAGAAATATTATTTCTTATGCATGCGACTTGGCTCAACTCCTGACTTTCCTTCAGGATTTACTGGAAAAAGGTTGTTCTTATTCAACGATTAAAGTTTTCCTATCAGCGATCTCAGCCTGTCATGAAGGCTGGGGACACAAGACACCCGGAGCACATCCAATCATAATAAGATTTATGAAGGGCGTGCTAAGATTGAGACCCCCCAGCAGGGTCCTGACCCCTGGTTGGGATCTTAGTCTGGTTTTGGAGGCTCTCTGTGATCCCCCATTCGAGCCACTGAGCAAGATTAAGATAGACTTATTATCTTATAAAACTGCTCTACTCCTGGCACTTTGCTCCGCGAAACGCGTGGGTGACCTCCATGCATTGTCTGTACATCCAATGTGTACCAGATTCACCCCTGACGGGTCAAAGGTCACCTTAAGGCCTAATCCCGCATACACCCCCAAGGTCTTGACCTTGAACCACAGGAGTCTAGACTTTGATCTCTCCTCCTTTCCACTGGCCCCTGTCCTCACTCAGGAACAGGAAAGGCTACAGGCTCTCTGCCCAGTGAGGGCTTTACGCACCTACATGCAGAGAACAGCCGAATGGAGGAAAACAAACCAACTGTTCGTCTGCTTTGCAGCACCTGCTACCGGGAGAGCCCTATCAAAACAACGCCTCTCACATTGGGTGACTGAGGCCATTAAAAGGGCCTACAGTAGCAAAGGTCAACAGGTACCCTCTGGAGTGCATGCTCACTCCACTAGGGGCTTGGCCACTTCCTGGTCATTATTTAAGGGTGTGCCAGTCGCAGACATCTGTGCTGCTGCGAATTGGAGCTCATTAAATACTTTTGCAAAGCATTACAGTTTGGATGTTACTGCAGGTGACGTCACTCAGGCTGTCCTTTCTAACACACAGTAGAAAGTAGCCTTGAGGTGCCTGTTGGTCACAGGCAGACGTTCACTCTAGCATGCATTTTACTGAGCATTTCAAGGGCGTGAGTGGATTACGTTCCCATAGCAAGTATGTTGCACCGAGAGACCAACTGAAAGGGAACTGAAAGTTATGCACCATAACTCATGTTCCCTGAAGGAAGGGAACGAGGTGCAACATAGCTGGCCCTTTTCAATGCTGAAAGCTCGGTGAAGTGCAAACTTTGGAGAAAGATGGAGGGGCGCAAGCCGCTTAAGTACCCAGAGGGCAGGGCCTCTGGCACGGCAGTGACGCCCCTGGCCGTAAAGGCATGAGTATATTCCTTCAGGTATTCGCACGGGGGCGCATTTCCCATAGCAAGTTTGTTGCACCTCGTTCCCTTCCTTCAGGGAACATGAGTTATGGTGCATAACTTTCAGTTTTGGGCCCAATTCACCATTTTTTGACTTTTTGTAATAAATTAAGAATATTTTTGGAATCCATTCAGCATCTCTCTGGCTGGTCTGTGTAAGAAACCCTCACAAGCGGTTTTAAGTGTCAGCAATCCATCGTGGACGTGACCCACTTGTTAATCTGGTGTTAATTAAACTGTTTTTCCAAACGGAGGTCCAACACAGAGCTATCTACAACAGATATGATACTGATACTCATAACCCATCCACAGAACCCCTTTCAAAAGTTCTGAACTATCAGTTTAAGCTGTCAGTTCACACTCACAGTTTAGGATAAACACATTAATACATGACAATAAACATCACTCATTCTTGCCATGCCTACACTGTCGGGTTATAGACTCAAAATAACAGTTTTTTTTTAAAAATATATACAAATTTGTAGCTGATTTTACACAGTTTATACTTGACTATGTTTTCAGAACTGGTGGTAATGTCATTCCACTTTGCTCTGCCAACATTTGTCTCAAGTGGAGCAGGAAAATCTTGTGTCTGCAAGAATAAAGCACAAGTGTCAAATTAGTCAATGCAGCTGTTTTGTTCCAAAGAAAAGCCCAAAATGGTCCTGAAATGGCTTCAGTTTACCCTTTTCTCTCAAATCAAAATGTCTGCATTAATGCCATGCATCTTTTTTTCTATATTACCGTTTCCCTGCAGTCATTGCAGAGGAAGGTTTTAGTGATAACCTCAAAGGGCTGCAGAGTGCCGTGTACAGTCAACTATAAAAAAAAAAGCTGGATGGCTCCAATTTGTTGTTCTCCCATTTCCCTTTGCTGGAAATGTTTCATGCGCAGCTCTTATCAGAACCTCAGCAGTGTGAACTTCAAGTTGACACGGCAGGAGAGGAGTTTTTAGATCCTTTGATGTGTGATTTCTGGTGAACAAGGGCAAATGTGATGTACATGCAAGAGAAGACACCAATTAAGGAAGGCACCACAATCCCAGGAAAGTCGCACCATTATTTCTTTGAGACCCACTCAAACTTTGACTAAGGGCATGAATCAAACCAAACCCTTAGGCAAGGGCAGGAAGAAAAAAATGTGTGTGCGCTTGTGTGTCTGAATGTGTGTCTGAACTGTATCCGGCACAGCAGAGCTCTGAGACCGGGCAGCAACAAACAAGATAAGACAGTCAGTGAAGGAGGAAGAGGGGAAGTTTTCAGGGTCTTTGACAAGAGGAAGCTCTCGACAGACAAGGTGATACTTTAAACCAGAGGTCATCAGGAAATGTGCTCAAGGGTCAGAAAGTTTCTTATCAGGCAGTGCAGAGTCCAGCTTTTGGGATGCCATTATCCCAGTAACTATGTTCTGTTTATTTTCATTTGCTTGTCTGTTTCTCATAAACTTTTTGTCTAATCGACCCAGTAGCTCAGACCAGTGGAGACACAGGAAACCTGCACTGACAGAGTAAATAATTACCAGGGTACACAAGCGGTCCACTGTTGTCCCTCGTCGCTGTGGGATTTGAAGAGTGAACGTTTGTAGTTAACAAGATGAGAGTTTTTCTGGACAGGAATCGAACAGTGAATGCAAGTAAACTTTAAAGTTTTTGGCAAAAGATATTTAAGTGGGTAGAAGTTTACCTTCGTACAAGAACAGAGTGGTTTTTTTTTTCTTGTTCGAGGAAGCGCAGAGTGAAGGATCCTGGCGAGCGGAGGGAGCAATTTTATCCACAGTAGGTGCAACGGCAGAGCCAGGGGGTGGCCATGGCCTTGGCCACCGTAGATTAATCTCTGGCCACCCCAGTCATTAGAAAAATATTCACTTTTAAACAACATAAAAACTAGAAAGCATAGTATTCTCAAATGATTGGGGTGGCCATCTTGGATTTTGACAACAACCCAATTTTTGAAAGAAACCTCTCATGCATAGATGCAGCCAAACACTAAAATGCAAGTCAGTACTTGTTTTCCAAGTCATTGCACTCATAATGGACAGACAGAAGAAGTGTGACGATCCCAGTGTTTTCCATGTTTGTGTCACTAAAGGCCCCGGTATAGCTCTGCGTACGGCAGTACACCGCTGTATGGCGTACGTACGCAGAGGCACAAGCATAGCCCCGCAGGGCATGTACGTGCCAAGCTCAAATTTTATGACCGCGTACGCAAGCGCGTTGTCTCACAATAAACTGCCCGGCGCCGGACTGTTTTGTATGAGACACAAATGTATTAAATTCCCCTTCTTCATCCCTGATCTGGCCTTTTCTTTTGTTTGTTTTTTTGCCAAAAGTCAAGTGATCGCTTCCTCCTCCGCTGACTCCATGACTGAAATGATGAGGAAATGAATGAATTTGTCACGAGCGAACTAAACTCATGTCCAACGTGGCTGCGCGAGGTTCTGCATATTTCCTGGTGTTCTGGTGTGCTGGACCAGCGCTCCCTGTTTTTATTTTATTTTTTAGAACTTTTTATTAACATATAAACACAGAACACCGCTGCGGCAGAAGCTGTGTGAAGTGCCTTTTTTTCCCCTCACCCGACCTGTCAATCAATTCAGTAGGCGTGTCAGCAAATGACCAATCAGCGACCTCAATTTGTCCCGTAGGTAAACGCTCCACCCTGCTGTTGCTCAAATGACGTCAAGTATTTGGAGCGAAAACGCGAGCATTAACGCGAGAACGAACGCAGAGCTATACTGTGAACTGCCTGCTCACAGCACGCACACGTAGAGCGGCATTCGGCAAAACGCAGAGCTATACTGGGGCCTTAAAGGGGACCACACATGCAAAATTCACTTTTTAATGTTTTTTTTTACTCAACTTTGGGTATTTACTTCATAAAAAAACAGTCCTTGTGCCAAAAAAATGCACCCAGTGGTTTATTTACTCTAAGTAGATTTATTTTACTGTGATAAGATACGTTTCGTTTTAAAATACTCTCGCATGTGACGTCACAAGCGAGAGGACAACCCACCCCAACCTGAGTCCAGCCCCTCACCTAGCAACCCCTGGTTAGGCTCAACCCACTTCTGTATTAAACACATGACTGTTGTTTTTCATGATTTCATCTCATCTTTTGTTTATATGTTCTTAATTTCATGTGTACAGCACTTTGTTGCAGCTGTGTTTTTTTTAAATGGCTTTATAAATAAAGTATAATTGTTATTTTTATGTTTTAGTTCAATTTTTAGTGTATTTGCGATCGCTCCCAACGCGCAGCCGGTAAAAATTAAACGAGCAGACCCCCGGCGTAGGGACCGGCGGCAACGGGACCCTCTTCTGGCGGATGGAGCGGAGCTTCAACTGTACAGCCTCGCTGCTGCCTCGCAGCAGCCTCGCAGCAGCGAGGACCTTCTCCTTACGGATTAATTTACGGGAGACACTTGGTGAACTTTGTGTTGTCTTGACTGGAACAGCGATAACTCCCAAAATCTCCGCGTGCAACGAGCGGAGCTGGCGAACACCGGAAGAGGAACAAGCTAACATTAGCATTCGGATTCGGGTGGTCTCATGCTAAAAGGAGCAGCAAATTGCGGCGCGCTCAGACGGGTTTCGGTAAGTTATCTTAAGCTAGCACTAACAGTAAGTCAAATGAGTAATAAAAAAAGAGCTAATTTTAAAACAACAACACATTACAGATACTGGCTGTTACAGAGGGCGTTAACAGATCGTTGAAGGGCGTGGACTTCAGAACTTGTATCAGAAACCGGTCGTTCAAAACGAAAGTTAAAAATGGCAGAATTAAAAAGGGTATAATTGATTATCTAAGAATTATTTTGTGTATTAAAATGAATTAATATTGTCAAGATAGCACACAGACATAACATAAAAATTTTAAAGACCTATATGTGGTCCCCTTTAACCATCCTCCATACAGCTCCTGAGTGACGAGTGGCGCTAATCCTACACAGCTGCAGCAGATGAGCTGATCAGTTCTCTCCACCATATGAGCAAGTTCAAGTTTGTCTACCTCGGGTCTTGGGGGTCTGGTCTCTGATACTTCGCGGTCACTACTGAATGTTCTATTAGAGAAGCCTTATACACTTAAGCATGCTCACAACCACACACAAATAGATGCAGGGATGTATATGCTGGTATCGTATGTAGATATGTAGATGTATATGTGACTGCATATGCATGTATATGTATGTATGTATGTATGTATATATGGGTAGGTATGGGTATATATACTGTATTTATAGAAATCTACTGCAAAGCCATGAATATTCTAAGTCTTTTATACATATGTATTTTGTTGCTGTGTTCAGTCATGTTCTTTGCAGGTTTACAGATGGCCGTCGGGTGTACAGTATTTGCCTTGTGCTCTCTTTGTGTATATGTAGTCTTACTTTCCGTCGTTCCTTTCTTTCTATCCTATTGAGGAACAAAAAATTCATAATGGTGTGAAGAGGATGGCTGTAAGGTGAGAAGGGAGGCCATCTATAAAAAGGGGGGGGGGGGATGAGAAGCAAGTTCAAGTTTCTTTTAATGTCATTCGCATCACATGTGGTACATGAGGTGGAATGAAATCATGTACTCAAGGTCCCAGTTACACCCAAAAATACCCAAAATATAAAGAGACAGTATATAAAGATCTAAGATATACACTTAGATATATGCTAAACACTAATAAAGTAAAATAGTACGGTGTATTAAACAGCAGCCCTCTTCAGAAAAAGCAACCTCCTCTTCAGAAGCTATCACTGGAGCATCTGGTTCACTTGGTCTCACTTACCTCTGAGATTCTACTTAAGTTTCTGGATTTCCTCTGGTTCCATTGTTTTACCATCAGTCCTCTTGCTGCCTGGAAATGCCTGGGTCCTACCACTGGTCCTACCAATGGTCCTCTCACCTGGTCCCGGAGTCCTTCCTGCCTCTTCCTCAGCGTCTAAGAGACACATATTCACAACTGCTGACCCGTTGCCCTTTTTCTCACTTGTAAATTAAAGTACTTAACTTTTTACCTTTGTGTCCTTGAATCTTTTTCATTCTTAGAAAACCTAGCTCTGGATCAAAACTTTGTTTTTGTCTAACAAAAATGACAAAAAGGGTATTTCCAATTGCCCCTTTTTGCTCCACGACAGGGGACTAATTAGATTCTGGATTTCATGGTGGACACACGTTTAATGATTTGCAAGGGAGTTTAGTTTGCATAAAATGAATAAAGATAGTGCTTGTGATGAAAAGCAAAATGTCTTCAACAAACGTTAAAACGAGTTCACTCCTATTTCAATGAAAAACCGAAAACATCTGTTTGGATCTAGTGGTGCTACAACGCCTCATTAGACAATCTGACCACACACACAATCTTTGTGGCTAATTTTAAGCTACATTAAATGAATGGATTAATGACTAAAACAAACCCAACTTCAGATTTTCTGCTTTCACAACCTCATTTCCTCATTCGCTCAGTAGAAAGGCAGATATTTTTTTGCCAAGCAAAACAAAAGCAAAGCATAACAACTCAATAGTTCATAACTTCTTCTGAAACACTTACAAAATTTCTAATACTGCCCCGATAATATTAAAACAGAATCCCAGTAGTGCTCTAAATATTGCTGCTGATATCTATGGGAAGTTCTGTCTGCTTCAGATGGGATGCTGCAGGATATTAAACATCAGCATGAATACAGAAAGGAAACGGGTGCACAGAAGTTTAGATAGCTCACTGAGAAGACGGAGTAGATTTATTCCCCTTATTTAACAACATCTTGACTGCTAAACCTCTTTAGCTTTTTGAGCTTGAGCTGTGACAGTGACAAATGTAAATACATTCAAAGCAGTAGTTTTTATTGTTAGAAAGATGTTTGACTATAATAACTCGCTTGAACTATAGATGTGTGTTTAAGATATTTAATCTGAAATTTGGCATCAAAGTGTTATGAGACACATCAGCTGTGAGAGTCTCTTATCATCTGAGAGGTGATAAGTCACCGACTGCATCATTAGGTAAAAATACATACATTGTACGAGCTACTTTCCAAGGGTGACAATGCATAGATGCCTCCTTATAGCTATTTAGACGTTTTTCAGTCATTTTGTTGTGATTTTCAATTTGCTACTTCTCCTGCAGCTTTGAAATATGACAAAAAAAAATACATCAGTGGGCTTTGATTTTTCGTAACAGTGCATCATGTGATGTAGATGTTATGCTAGGGTTAGGGTTCAGGATGAGAAGATGGAATGTGCAATAGAAAAACCAGACAAATCTCCCTAAAGGATGTAGATGAAAAGAGAGAGAAAGTAGCTCACTGTGGAGCTCTATCAATCAGACTTGCCTCAAAGTCGAAAACCTCGTTCAAAGTTTAAACAAGACAGTTGGACTTTACATGGATGAACTGGCATTTTGATGGTTTACAATTTTCACACAGCCACAGTTGAAATTTCATGATTTTATTTTAGATTTTCAAACAGAAAATACAACTACACACTACTTTGAGTTGTGCTTATAATTTTTTTGCAAACAAACTCATTTTTCCGGCTTTTTTTTTTCTTTCTGTTTTTGTACAGTGACTGTTTGAGGCTTACTTTCTAGTCTCTGTTTTTGTTCGACTCCTAAGTATGCTGTCAGGGAGTGACAGGCATTGATTTCTGGTTACCATGGAGGCCATTTTGAACCCCTGTGAGTAGCTTTAACATTTCTTTTGATCATGGTTCTCTTTACTGACAGTATTGATCTTCCTCTTGACGCGGCTGATCAGAAGCAGATGTCCAGCTGTGGTTCTGATTCGCTGCTTGTGCCACTCCGCATGTCAAGTGACACATGATCACCTTAATAACCCAGTAAGAAGCAGTGTGAGCATGTCATGACTTCCTGTTTTTCACCAGTGTCCTGTGGGTAATGTAGTTTATATGAAGTGGTTGGCACCTACAGTCTGCGACACTGAAGCTGCTTGTTGGAAGGTTTATGAGTGATGAAATCAAAAAGGCGTTCAATACAAGATCAACTGGACTTTATTATTTTATACTTTATTTACTTGTTTAAACCTCCTCTGGACAAAACTCAGCTGTTCACCTCCACCTCACGGACAAGGGACACTCATTTGAGGACCAGGATGTGCAAATTTTGGACCGAGAGGTCTGAGATTTCAGCTTTCCAAGACTTATAACTCAGTTTTGGGACTGATTCCGAAACGTTTTACACCGGATGGGAACAGAGGTGTCTTGTCTGTAAATTAGACTAACAAATTTCTTTGAGAAGCCTCTGTTTGTTGGTTGGGAGGTGTTTTTTGTCAATTTACATACAGTGTTGTGTCTTCTGTCAGAGACCTCAAGGGAACCCCCTACTGTTAAGGTGTGATCTGTCAATTTACATGTATGTGTTACCTCAGCTTGCAATTTACATATGATGGTGCGTGGTTCTGTTATAACTCCAAACTTCTCACAGTTTGTTCATGGAATTAAAAAAGCCTCCTGGATAGGAATCGAAACGTTTTCTGCAACAAAGTCCAGTTGATCTTGTATTGAACACCTTTTTGATTTTATCATGTCCTGGACGACTGAGAATCTTCACCAGTTTATGAGTGATGGTACACTAAGGAGGAAAACTGAGAATTGCCTGTACCTCTGATATGGATTAAATCATCCTTGATTCAACACAGATTTGATCACAAAATGTGTGTCCCAAATAACCATTGGGCTTTAAGGGTAAAAAGTACATTACAGGTAGTCCCCGACTTACGAGCGCTCTGACCTACGAGGTTCCGGACTTACGAGCTGGCGAATTTTTGGAAAAAACGCAAAAAATACCGAGTTTTTCTGTGTTTTTTCACCACAGTTCGTTAGCTAAACATGTGGACACACGTTTCCGATCATTTTTATGCACTCGTAAGCAGTTTTTCGATGAAAAACGAGTGTTTGTAGTCGCGCTAGCAAAACCGTTCCAACTTACGAGCGAAATTCCGGACTTACGAGACACGTGGCGGCCGTTCCGAATTACGAGATTTCCATGTTACGAGCAACTCGTTGTAACGGAACTCGCTCGTAAGTCGGGGACTACCTGTAGTTGTATAGTGGATATTTATAATACCCAGAGACAAGGGCCATTGAGAACAGACACTAAGATTCAGAATGACTTTACAGTTTTTGTTTACTAGTGATAAATTATGCAATAAGCGAGTGAGGAGGCTGGAACCAGAGCTAAGAGATGATTAGAGTTCTTGTAGTCAGGGGTGATATTGTTATTGCTGATCTTTCTTACGATGGAGGTTGGGGTCAGATGTGGAGAGAGCTGACTCAAATGGTTACAGATGAAGGAGGGGTACATCTGAACAAGGGCAGGCATTAGGCAAGTGGTAAGAAGGCGTGAAGACAGGTGAGGCACTCGAGATTCACAGAGGAGGATTCAAGAAACGGGAGGACAACATCAAGGGTTAATCACTGAAGGCACTGAGAGAAATACAAAAGCATTATCAGGGATATCTTATGAAGGCTCATTGGGAATAAACTGTATAATTAAGGTTGAATTAATTAACATTTGGTTTTAGACACAAGTAAAAGGCTAGAATGAGACTATCATTGGCAGGTAAAGCTCCAGCACTGGCTGAATGTCTTCTGCAGGCTCATCATGCTCATCAAATTGATGCTCCACAGGTGTTGCTAATCAGAGTCTGGCTGTGAGTGCAGGAGCTGGCAGAGCAGAACTCCCACACACTTTAGGATAGTAGTTGCATTGGTTCCCCCAATTTCTCCATAAATGTTCTAGTTATTATATATTTTTTATTAATTAACACCTTAAAGAAGTGATGGGCTTCCTGTATATTGCATTAGAAAACATTATCCAGGTCCTTTTTAATGACTGCCAACTAAGACAGGTAGCTAAGCTCAAGCCAGTGTTGTCCAGACCTGACCTTGAGAAGCTGGTCCATGCCTTTATCACGACCCATTTGGACTATTGTAATGCACTCTATTCTGGGGTCAGCCAGGCCTCCAGCTCATGTCTCCAGCTCATCCAGAATGCAGCTGCTTGTAGATCTGAACACATCACACCAGTTCTGTCCCCCCTTCACTGGCTCCCTGTGCAGTCAAGAATAGTCTTTAAGGTTCTTCTGTTGACCTTTAAATGCCTAAATGGCCTCGCACCCCTTTACCTCTCTGAGCTACTGGAACCATATGCTCCCTCCCGGGCCTTGAGATCATCCGATCAGCTGCTTTTGGCTGTTCCTAAAACAAAACTAAAGCTCAGAGGAGATTGGGCATTTTCAGTCATGGTCCCCAAACTCTGGAACAACCTGCCCCCCAACATCAGACAGGCCACCTCCCTTCTTCAGTTCAAATCTCTGCTTAAACATAACACCGCTGAACATAGGTGGATCTGCGGTGGAGGTGGTCTCCAGCTACAAATACTTGGGTGTACACTTGAATGATAACCTCAGCTGGAGCAACAACACCACCAGCCTGATCAAGAAAGGTCATCAGAGACTCTACTTCCTCAGACGGCTGAGACGAGCTGGTCTGAGCAGCCCAGTCCTCACCTCCTTCTACAGGTGTGCAGTGGAGAGCATCCTGTGCTCCAGCATCAATGTGTGGCATGGAGGCTGCACAGTTGCAGAGAGGAAAGCTCTACAGAGAGTGGTGAAGGCTGCACAGAAGTCTGTTGGAGTCAGTCTCCCCACCATCACAGACATTTACACCTCCAGATGCAGGAAAAGAGCCACCTGCATCATGAAAGACCTCACTCACCCAGCACACTCACTCTTTGCCCCACTCCCCTCAGGACGGAGGTTGAGGAGCATCAAATGTAGAACCACTAGACTGAGGAACAGCTTCTACCCTGAGGCTGTTAGACTCATGAATAAATAAATAATAAGAATAATCACTGTGAAATATCACATCATGCTGATGCTGATCTGTTTTCTTGTTGCTGTGTTCATCTGTGACCATCTGCTCATACAGACTCATGTTCGTGCTGCTGTTTATAATGATGTTTTTCCACTACATTAGAGCTTAGTGTATTACTAGTTGATGTTTCTCTTAGTTAATTCTAGATGTTTTACTGTTTTTCTCTTTCATTTGTTGGATGTAACTGGGACCCCGTGTACATAATCTCGTTTTCATCACATGTACCACATGCGATGCAAATGACAATAAAGACTCTCTGACTCTGACTCTGACTTAAAACTCATCTGTTCACGCAAACATTTCACACAGTGTGAGTTGATCTGGTGTTTTCATTATTTTTTGTTTTGTTTTTTTGTTCTGTGCTTCTACGTTTTAAATTATTTTCTTAATTATTCAGTATTATCATTAGTGTTTGGTATTTTTTTAATTAATTTGACTCCCATTGTTGTTGTTTTTAAGCACTTTGATAACAGTTTCTGTTTTAAATGTGCTCTACAAATAAAGTTGACTTGACTTCTCAGATCTTAAATCAGCTAATCTCACTCGAATCCCATAAGAGAATCATGTAGGTAGGGAATGGTTCAGTGTGAGACAGCAGGATGATAATTACAGAAATATGTCATTTCACTTCATACCTCACTAACTTTAAAAAGATAAATACAGAACAACAACAAAAATGTTCAAAAGCTCTCAGACGGAAGAGGTTTGGCGAGCGTTGCGTTGCAGTTGCCATGGTACAGAATAATTAGAGTGTGTGCACGAGGGTGTGACTCAGCACTATCAGTGTACGAATGGAAGCCAGTGAATAAACATTAGGAGGATGTGAAATAAAGCATTGTTTATGCAGCTGCTGCCTCCGTGGAGTAAGTGGTCCTCTGCCAGCAAGTCAATTCTATTCCTGTTCTCCAAGACTGTCCAAGGAAGAAGGAAGCAAAAAGACCAGAAACCAGCTTTTATTGTTCCTTATATAAATGCAGATGAGGAGGCCAGAGTCCGTAAGTGTGTGAAAACGTGAGTACACCCACCAGAAAAGATGCAGGGCTCCGCGCTGTGAGAGTGCAGCGCACTCTCTTCCACTGAGTCGGTATATTTAGCAGAGATTAGAAAACGTGATGCAAGAGCAAGACAAATGGTTGAAAGACGCACTTTTTGTGTTCAGGGATAATGTAAGCCTCTTGTATGAGATTTGTTGAAAAGAGGACACATCGATTCTACACTGTCAGGTAAAAAATAAAAAATGGCTCGTTCGGCACCAATGTGGCACGACTTCCTCAAATCTTTCAGCTTTTGCTGGACATTTTCCTCTACAGCGTTGGGACAGGCCATTTCTGTAAAGACAGACCATCATTTCTGAAGCTACATTCTCTTTAGTAGACCCTTTTTATTTTTGGATGAATATCCTCTATAACATTACATTTCACTTAATGGTATGTGAGAATTTATGCCACAAAGGGTTTTTTCCCGCCAGGGCTGTGTAATAACCACACAGAGAAATTGAAGCTGCAGACATCCATCATTCTCCTCTCTGCTATGATCCATTTTAAACACTGCTGGACTTTGGCAGCAGAGCTGCAATAAAAGTGACTTGACACTGTGCACTGTCGCATGATTCCTACAGAACTCACTCTGGAAGATCAGCACAAGTGACATAAATCTCAATGAGCATTTGCAAAGATTTTAAAGTTTTGCTGTATTGTCTTTTTTCCCCCTCTTGATTTGTAGATGATATGTACCAGTGCTGTAGTTTGTGGGAGGTTGGCCCATATCTCCAAGGCCCCAGGGGTCTTTATCAAGAAGAGTGCTTTAGCAGAGGCAAACGGCGATCCACTGATGCATGACCTGATCGATAAGTGGAACATGGACTCGCAGTTGGGAGGGTTACTGGTTTCTTTGTGTTTATCTATCTAATTCTGCCAGCAGCAACCAATGTGTCAATGTCAGTTTGCTGCTGGATGGCTACTAAAAAAATCTTAATAAGATTCAGCCAGTTCCAGGTCACAAGTGGTGAAGCACTGGACTTCAAAACTCTCTGAACAGCCAAGAAAAAAAAAGTGCCAGAGGCAGTGTGTCGGGAAGGCTGAGATTACACTCTGGTGGAGCAGCGAATTGGCCAGTGGTGTGTTTTTAAAGGCTAGTTTAACTCTTTCATTGACCCATGTTTGCTTGTGTCCTCTGCTCTGAAGGCAAAAGCCTTACACATATTTTCAGCCTTGTTTTTGTTGTACACTTCTTAAAGCGTAGCTACATTGTGGACACATGCGTGATAGAGGTACTTGAGACCAGAACATGCAGGAACACATCAAACTGTGTGAGTGAAGAATCTCTGGTAGGAAATTTGTAAGAACTGTATTTTTTTATTTATAATTATGAGCACCAGTCCTCAGAAAGCTGAGGCATTTTGAACCGGGAGTTTTGCTCTGAGGATGAAGTGAGATGTTGGTTCTCTAGTGTATCAGGGCACGGTTGCCATGTCAACCATCACATCTGAAACAAACTCATTTTTATTTTGATCTACCTGACACTTGTTAAGTAACTAAAATGTTTGTGGGGATAAGTTCAATTACAATTTGTTTATTTATCTACATGAAGCAGATCAGGAGTGGTCAGAAGAAATCACCATGAAGACCCCGCCATCTTTTCAGAACCTGCCTGTTTTACCAAATGAAGAAAGGCCACTGGCTACAGTTAAGGCTCCAACATACTCGGGCAGACCTCAGTCCGCGGAGGTCCGCGCATACTGGATTAGACTCAACGCGGACGCCCTCAAGGCATGTCCATGCAAAGATATATTTTTACGACCGCATATGCGTACTCGGTGTCGCACAATAAACTGCCCAGCTACGGACTGTTTTGTAAGCAACACCAATGTATTGAATTCCCCATCTTCATCTCTGGTCTGGTTTAATGACCTTTTATTTCATTTTTTTTTGCTGAGGCAAGTGATCTCGTCCTCCTCCGTTGACGCAATGACTGAAATTGTGAGAAATGAAGGAATTTGTCACGAGAGAAGTAAAATCAAGCCCGCCGTGGCTGTTGGAGGGTCTAGAGTTTGGGCCGGTCTGATGTGTGTGTGTGGGCTGCAGGGCCGGCGCGCCCTGTTTATCATTTTTAACTTTTCATTAACAACACATAAACACAGAGCACCGCCGTGGCTGGGCTGTCCGCTCTTATTTTTGTGGGGGGGACGGGGGGTTGCGACCTGTCAATCTTTCCAGTAGGCGTGTCAGCAAATGAGCAATTGGCGAACTCGATTGGTACCGAAGTTAACACCCATTGCCTGCGGAGCTGGTCTGCAGCCGGTCAGGATGAATGCTTGAGTGTGAAGTCTCAACTGTTTCCGCGTGACTCACAGGAGGCTCGAGTCTATGGGAGCCTTATACTGCAGGTCAATTAACCTGACTTTTTATTTTAGTTCTGAACACTGAGAAATCACAACATCAGGCCTAATGTAAGGAGATGGCTGTCAACGCAGCTGTGTACACCATTTTGGTTCAGTTTTGTTTGTCTTAACTCATCAAAAAATCATTTCAAAAAGATAAATCAGAGTTGTCTTCTTCTTCTTCTTTTGGCTTTTCCCTCTTCAGAGCGAGCCATCCTCTTCCATATCATCCTGTCCTCTGCATCCTCTGTCCTCACTCAGCTACCTCCATGTCCTCTCTAACTGCATCCATATATCCATAGTGGCAAGATGGCCGCGCTCAGAGCAGCCGCAGCTTCACGAGCTCCCGGTTCATCCCAAGTTTCTAGTAATTTTAATAATGTTTTTGTACCTGACTCTGCGCGTTTTTTGCGGGTGAATTATAGCCGAACTGAACTGTTAAGAATCGGAGCGGATTTACCACAGGGCACAGCTGAAATCAGCAACGAACTCAAATCAGAGCTCGGAAGATTGGAGCTGTTAAGATCATCTTTCTGGAAGCAGACGCGCTCCAGGGGAAAGAAAAGGAAGCGGTGCTCACGAGGAAAGAAGAGAGGTTGCCGAGCAGGAATTATGACGAGACTGCGGGCAGACGCTAAAACCGGTAGACCCCCGATGCCGGCTCTTTTTCTGTCTAACGTCCGCTCGCTGGACAACAAAATGGATCTACTTCGTTTGAGAGTGACCACGTCGGAGGAGATGAGAAGGTGCTCCGTGCTCTGCCTCACGGAAACGTGGATCTCTGAGGATACACCAGACTCTGTTTATGAGCTGGATAATAGACTCTTTTTCAGAACGGACCGGTGCACCGAGACTACAGGGAAAACACGAGGCGGCGGTGTTTGTATTTACGTGCACAAAGACTGGTGCACGAACTGTTCTGTGATCAAAAGAATTTGTTCAGCTGCCGTCGAGTTGATCACAGTAAGATGTCGGCCGCATTATATTCCTCGCGACCATGCTGTGATTTTAATAACAGTTATTTACATAGCCCCTGATGCTAATGCTAATGACGCCCAGGGAGAAATTCATGACTTACTCACCTCGCTGCAGTGTAAATATCCTGAGGGGCTCTTCATTGTTTGCGGAGACGTCAATCACGTAGATCTTCAAGTCTCCCTCCCAGCTTTCAATAAGCACGTCTTCACAGCAACGAGAGGAGATAAAACGCTTGACCAAGTCTACACTAATGTAAAGGGGGCGTACACGGCGAAGACACGCCCAGCGCTCGGAGCTTCCGATCACTGCTCTCTGATCCTGGCCCCAAGACAGCTCCCCCCACTCAGGCGCTCCAAGCCGGAACAAAGAGAGATAAGAATCTGGCCTCAAGATAGTTCCCCCATGTTGAGAGACTGTTTTGAGAAGACAAACTGGTCTGTTTTCAGAGAAGCAGCTACTGATGGAAGCTCAGTTGATCTGGAACTCTATGCTTCCTCAGTCCTGGGCTACATCAGTACATGCTCTGAAAATGTATCCATAAAAAAATATGTTAAATCTTACCCGAACCGGAAACCCTGGTTAAATAAAGAAGTTCACGCCTTGCTAGCAGCCAGGGACACTGCATTCAAGTCAGGAGATAAAGAGGAGCTGAGAAAGAGCAGGAAAGAACTGAAGGATGGCATTAAGAAGGCCAAGGCCACGTATGCACAGAGGATCGAGGGACAGTTCACCTCACAAGACCCACGGAGCATGTGGAAGGGTATTAAATGCATAACAGATTACAAAGGCAAGAACAAACAATGCCCCAGGGACCCATCTCTGCCTGATGCCCTCAATAAGTTTTATGCACGTTTTGATGATCCAAACAGACCAGCTAGCACCAGACTCACCTCATCACCAGATGAAGAGCATCTCAGAGTGACCGCAGCAGAAGTGAGAGGCAGTCTCAGAAAGATTAATCCTCATAAAGCAACCGGACCAGACAACATCCCAGGGAAAGTTCTGAAGGAATGTGCGGACCAGCTCTGTGAGGTGCTGGCTGACATCTTCACCACCTCACTTGCACTGGAGTCAGTTCCCACCTGCCTGAAGACCGCGACCATCATCCCAGTCCCAAAGAGCTCCACAGTGACTGGTCTGAATGACTATAGACCAGTGGCCCTCACCCCGATAGTCGCTAAATGTTTTGAGAAACTGGTCATGACCCACATCAAGGCAACCGTCAACATCAACGAGGACCCTCATCAATACGCATACCGTGAGAACCGATCAACAGAGGACGCCATTTCTTCCGTGGTCCACACTGCTCTCACCCACCTGGATCAGAAGGACTCATACGTGCGTCTGCTCTTTGTGGACTTCACATCTGCCTTCAACACCATGATCCCCCAAACTCTGATAGACAAACTATCTACACTTGGACTAAGCCCCTCATTTGTAACTGGGTACTAGACTTCTTAACAAACAGACCACAGTCCGTGAAGATCCACAACTTCTCCTCCTCCACCATAACCCTCAGCACTGGCTCTCCTCAAGGATGTGTGCTGAGCCCCCTTCTGTTCACTCTGCTCACATATGATTGTACAGCCACACATCCAGGCTGTCATATTGTTAAGTTTGCAGATGATACAGCGGTGGTGGGATGCATCACAAACAATGATGAGTCCAGCTACAGACAGGAGGTGGAACACCTGGAGAGCTGGTGCAAAGAGAATAATCTTCACATGAATGTGAAGAAGACAAAGGAGATGATTGTGGACTTCAGAAGGAACAAACACACCCACGCCCCACTGAAAATAGGTGGGTCTGCAGTGGAAGTGGTCTCCAGCTACAAATACTTGGGTGTACACATGAATGATAACCTCAGCTGGAGCAACAACACCACCAGCCTGATCAAGAAAGGTCATCAGAGACTCTACTTCCTCAGACGGCTGAGACGTGCTGGTCTGAGCAGCCCAGTTCTCACCTCGTTCTACAGGTGTGCAGTGGAGAGCGTCCTGTGCTCCAGCATCAACGTGTGGCATGGAGGCTGCACAGTTGAAGAGAGGAAAGCTCTACAGAGAGTGGTGAAGGCTGCACAGAAGTCTGTTGGAGTCAGTCTCCCCACCATCACAGACATTTACACCTCCAGATGCAGGAAAAGAGCCACCTGCATCATGAAAGACCTCACTCACCCAGCACACTCACTCTTTGCCCCACTCCCCTCAGGACGGAGGTTGAGGAGCATCAAATGTAGAACCACTAGACTGAGGAACAGCTTCTACCCTGAGGCTGTTAGACTCATGAATAAATAAAATAAAAAATAAACACTGCAAAATATCACATTGTGCTGATGCTGATCTGTTTTCTTGTTGCTGTGTTCATCTGTGACCATCTGCTCATACAAACTCATGTTCGTGCTGCTGTTTATTTCCACTATATTAGGCTTAGTGTATTACTAGTTGATGTTTTTCTTAGTTAATTCTAGATGTTATTACTGTTTTTCTCTTGCATTTGTTGTTGGATGTAACTGGGACCCCGTGTACATAATCTCGTTTTCATCACATGTACCACATGCGGTGCAAATGACAATAAAGACTCTCTCTCTCTCTCTCATATATCTGCTCTGTGTCTTTTTCCTGGCAGCTGCATTTATAACATCATTCTACCAATATACCCACTGTCCCTCCTCTGAACATGTTCAAACCATCACAGTCTGGTCTCTAACTTTATTTCCCAGTTGTTCAACATCTGCTGTACCTCTGATGATCTCACTCCTAATCTTATCCATCCTTTTCACTCCTAAGGAGAACCTCAACATCTTCTTTTCTGCTACTTCTAAAATGCTTACCAATGCTTACACGGAACTTCACCTGACTATCTAAAGGACATTCTTGTACCATATTCATCCACCCGGTCTCTACGATCACAGAACAGTCAT
>JBBPBX010027625.1:25181-37161 GCA_038048925.1 Garcialebias charrua
CCACCCATTCATACACACATTCATACACCGGTAGCGGCAGACTGCCATGCAAGGCGCCTTTCCAGTCCTACCGGGAGCAACTCGGGGTTAAGTGTCTTGCCCAGGGACACAACGACACATGGTGTGGGGAACCGGGATTCGAACCTCCAACCTTCCGATCAGGGGACGACTGCCATTACCACTACGCCACGGCCGCCTACACACTGGTAGCAGAAAAAATATCCACCGAGTGGTTTCTGAGCTATTTATCTGAATAGCCTGGACCTCGCCAGGCTAAACTAACAAAACTCCGCCTTCTGTTCTCTGATTGGTCCGGTCAAAAATCTACCGGAGAAATCCTTGTCTATGGGAGAAGTCCCAGACCCTAGTCTTAAGCGAAGTGAAGGACAAGGGTCTGGTTTTAACCAGGCTAGCCTCACACGTTACTCCAGCAGAAATATTTTGATAATTCTGCAGAAGACAAACATTTTTGAAACTGGAGTAAGTTATATGACAATAATGCACACTGGTGTTGGCCCCGCTCTGACTAGTTGTTAACTCATCAATCTGGTCATAACTAACCTCATTTTCTCAACAAAAAAAATTCAAAACACTTTCTACAAATTAGAAATTATTGTTTCTACTCTTTACACAGAACCAACCTTCAAATCATCTGAAATATTCCTTTAAGTCGACCATTAGCTTTTACACTCATAATATTATCACTAAATAAAGCAAATATATATGGAGATTGTTGCTTCTTGTGATGATTAAGTCAAATTGTTGCCTGTATTTTTATCATGCATCCTCAGAGCCACTCAGCATGCTCTAAAGTATTCACATTATGGCCCTTTGTAAAGCATGCTCCATATTGTAGCACTTTAGGTTTGTTGCACAGCCCGAGGCAAGAGCAGAAGCAGGAGGCCTCTGCAGATGCCACACACTCACTGAAAACCGGAGTCCCAGAATCACTGCGGCCTCTGAACGCAGCACGTGCTCTTCGTTTTGCAGCACACCTATTTACTCTGCCACGCTGTCTGAGCAGAATGTATAGGGCAACAAAAATTACCCACACGCAGACATTGGAGCATTTCCTCGAAGTGTTTAAGGCGTGATGTATGTCGTTATAAAAGCAGTGTGACGGCGGCTGCGTTGTCAGCATTCTGCCGGGCCGCTGGCTGATGGGGGTGGGTGGGTGTGCTGGGTGCTGATTGATAGCTGGTCGACTGAGGACTTGACAAGATGAGAAATAATAAATTACAAATCTCTCAACAATAATTGCATTTTTTTAAATTAGGTGCTATATTAAAGGATATTGATAAATATTAATGATTCCTAGAGAGACAACTTTTCTAATTTGACACACTAATTGGAACATCTTTAAGCATTTAAAATTTTGTTTTTGTTTTGCATTATGCAGCTGATATTTAAAATGAAAACAATTCAAATTTCCAGGGGGGCTCTGACGCTGCCAGGAAACACTTCCACAGGAAGACAAAATTAATAGCATCAAGTTAAAGGCCTCGCATTTCTTAAAAGGAATCCATATCACTTGAATTATTAAACAAGGATCTCACGAACCTTACTAGTTCTTAGAGTCTGTGTTGGATATGCCTTTTAGCTACTACCATGCCAAATTTTAGCTCTTTTTTTTAAACAAAACTGACAGACTTGTAATTCTTTTGTGTTTTCTGAAGCCAGTTAGCAGTCATCTTTATTTGTGTTTCAGAAAATTGCAAATAAAACCCGACGTTAGCATTCAATGTATGTGTTAGAGATGACTTAACTACTGTCACACCAAATATTAACACATTATCTGTAAAGTTGACACTTAAAATGTGTTTGTTTTATTCCAAGGTCCTTTAACTGAAGGCGCCATGTTGAACCAGGGTCATGAGCTGTTTTGCTAACAGGCAGACTAACAAACCCAGACAGACAACAAGCATTTGCCTCCTCTGACAAATGGTTCAAGCGCCTGGAGCTTCTCTTTAAATTCACAACATATCAAGTCAGTTTCAAGGAAAAGCAGGACCAGATTGTCTATCTGCGTCTGTGCCTCACTGTGACAAGTTCACTCAACTCTCAGACAAATCTAATACTGCTCCCACATCCAGTTTCATATTGAAGTGCCAGAAACATGGCACAATTGGTGCGAGAAAGCAGAGCCTCCTCTCAGAGCCTGCACCGCCACATATCCATACAGTCACCCTGAGTCGCCCACCCTGCACAAGGTTGCTGCTCAGAGAGGTAACAATCTCGACTCGGAGCATCCTGTCAGGGTTGGTTTTCTCGGGCGACGTCTCTTTTAAGCAAATGCAGCTCCTCGAGTGTGCATGATGGCTGAAATCAGGCGTGGAGAGGAGTTACAGGTCGTGCTCTGAGACTGAGCAGGAGTTCACGGCACCGTCGCCACAGAGAAATTATTTAGCATCACTTTTAATTAAGCCAGCCCACAGAGCAGCTCGTTGCAATGGAGGGGCTAATTTACTCGATGTATTTCAGACCCAGTTCAGCTCAGTGGCGTTTATGCCTGTCTCCACTCGGTCCCCTCCCCCATATGCTCTGTGGTGTCAGTGCAGGCTTACAAACACTACACAGCTCCTGACAGCAGTAATATGGGACCTGACAGCAGCAAAGAGCGCTGATCTTTGTGATGCTTTCGTCTAAATGACCTCAGACAAGATAATAAGTCATGGCCGCTCAGGCAAACGTAAACTTTTTTCTTCTTTTTCTGTCTGAAGGTCAAATCTGCCCTTCATGGAATTAATTCATTCTTAATGCACCAATCTCTTTCTCTGAGATGTTGTCAAATAGGCATGATGCATATTCAATGCATGGCACGTGAGGAGCTTTACCCAGTTTTAAATGTTCATTCAACCTTTATTTAGACAGGTTAATGCCATTGAGCCTCGAGGACTCGTTTACAAGAGAGACCTGGTTTCAACAAAGAATGACGACAACAGCGACAATAGACTTTCCTTTTATGTTGTTATGAAAGCAGTATCATTACCTGAAGCATATGATGAGCTGTACACTGAATGTTACGTGCAAACCAAGGTGTGCAGGTTCAAAATGTATAAATAAGGATGTCTTTAAACTTAGGTTTAAGTACCAAATTGTACTGTAGGTGTTATAAAAGGTCCCCATGACTGAACCAGTGCTTTCTTTTCCTTCATTAATGGCTTCAAAATGTTGTCAGACTTTTGGATCCCTGGGGCCTCATGTACAAAGACTTGCGTGGATTTCCTACTGAAAAGTGACGTACGGTCAAATCCAGAAAAGTGTGTACGCACAAAAAAATCCAGATGTATCAAACTGTGCGTACACCGGAATCCACGCACATTCCTTTTGTACATCACAATTAACGTGGAACTGAGCGCACGTGAGACACCTCCCCTGACACGCCTTCATTTACATATGTTAAACAGATGCAAATTACTTCCTGCATGTGTGAAGGACATGTTTGTTTGATCCCTGCGCGATCAGAAATTATTTCTAGATTCAGGAAAATAATGAATTTAATATAATATGAGTGAGGAAAATAATCCTAAGTAAGAATAGTAATAAAATGTGTTTATCACGCAAAGAACGAGTGATTGTGTGTCGGTATTTGTGTGTGCGCGCACCCTGCTTTGGTGCGCAACCGGCTCATCCATTCATTCTGAGTGAAAATATTAACTTTGCGCACGAGTTTATTACCATAATTACTGTAAACACAGAGGAACTTAGATGTTTGGTAGAACATAGATCTTTGTTTATTTAATAGATGATATGAAGAAAC
Source organism: Garcialebias charrua (assembly GCA_038048925.1). NCBI lineage: Eukaryota > Metazoa > Chordata > Actinopteri > Cyprinodontiformes > Rivulidae > Garcialebias > Garcialebias charrua. The sequence continues at coordinate 28,942 of JBBPBX010027625.1, forward strand.
GAGTCTGTGCGTCTCAGTGGAGAGTTTTCATGACATGACGTGATGTTGGAGTCTCCAAACGCTGCGCGCGCCGCAGCCTTGTGCGCAGTCTGTTTGTCTGTGAAGCTTTTACTCTCCTACAAGTTATATATGGTGTACTTTCACGTGTCATTTTGGAGAAATCTACAATAAACGCAGATTATGAAACACCTCCAGCTGCCGTGTAACACCGGCGAGGGTGCGCGCGCGCTCCAAAGCGCGACCACTCAGCCTTTGGAATCATATAGATGAGACATTCCATTGGACATGAATCGGCTTTGTGTGGACTGGACTGCCCTGATCGGCCTGCCAGCTCCCTCAGGAAAGCTCGGGAACAGTTTGATCGCTGCTTCTGCATGTGCACGCGTGATGCACGGCTCCTGTGTTGCTCCAGAGCGCAGCAGTGCCAAACTGAAAAATGATTATTTCTGAAAACGGCTGATAAGCCATATCCTAGATCAGAAAATTATATCTGTTTATAAATAAATGCTCTGCGTGTTACACTATTTATTATATCCTCCAGTAAGTGTTGCGCTCCTACCACGTGGCCCCCTGGTGGGTGTTCCTCTGCCTACGGGCGTGCTTTGGACCCTCACTATCTGGGGCTGGGCGCTTGGGCGTTGGTCGGCTCGGCCTGGTGGCTGCCTGGCGGGGCTCGGGTCCTCTGGTCCTGTCGGGTCTGGGCCTGAGGGGTGGGCGTCCCCGGTGCCCGAGCATCGGTGTCCGGCCCTGGGGCTACATCGGTGCAGCGGGCTCTGGCGGGGGCCTGTGCATTTGTCGCTGTTGACCCCGGGGGGTCATTGTGTGTGGTCCCTGGTGGGGTTCGTCCGGTTCTTCCCCTTGGTCGGATCTGGGGAGTGGACGAGTGGCTCGTCCTGTTCGGGTGGTCCTGGGGACTCTGGGCTCGGGGTCCTTCCTGGGGTCTTGGGCTTTGATCGCCCTTTCGTCTGTCTCGGGCTTTGGGGGGACAGATCTCTGATGCTTCACAATCGCTACTAAATGTTCTATTGGAGGAACCTTATTCACTTATGCATGCTCACAACCACACACAAATGGATGCAGGGATGTATATGTAGATATATGTAGATGGGTATATAAATGAATATAAATATATATGTATGTATACTGTATATATATTTGTAGGTATGGGTATGTTTATATATAGAAATCTAATGCAAGGTCATGAATATTATCAGTCTTTATGCTTGTATGTTTCGTTGCTGTGTTCTGTCATGTGCTTTGCAGGATTGTGGACGGAGGTTTGGTGTGTTTGCCTTGTGCTCTTTTTGTGGATAATTGTTGTTTTGTTGTCTCACTTTCTCTTTTCTTTCTTTCTCTCTATTAAAAAAAATAAAAAAAATAAATAAAAAAAATAAGTAAATAAAAAAAATAAAAAAATAAAAATAAAAAAATACATATTGGAGTGAGAGGATGGCTATAAGGTGTGAAGGGAGGCCATCTATAAATGGAAAAAAAAAGAAAAATAAATAAATAAAATAAATAAATAAATAAATAAATGCTCTGCGTGTTACACTATTTATTATATCCTCCAGTAAGGCTGAATGAATCCGTTCCTGTTAAATTTATTTTTTGCACAACTTTGCGCGTCCTTTATTTAACTGCGTCATGTGGATGTAATACTTGTTAATCGTGTGTTTGGTGGGAATATTAATCATTTTCACATCATGAACAGTTAATAATAATAATAATAATAATAATAATAATAATAATAATAATAATAATAATAATAATAATAATAATAATAATAATAATAATGAATTCAATTTATAACGCACTTTTCATTAATGAAAATCTCAAAGTGCTACAAGGTGCAACAGAATTAAATGTCAATAAAACAAATAATAAAACAATTAAAATCAACAACAGTATCAGCTATGATCAAAAGTAGAATCATGAGGAGGCAGAGTATGCTCGGTTGAAAAGAAAGGTCTTCAAGCCGCTCTTAAAGTCAACCACAGACTGTGGGGCTTCAGTTTCTCTGAATCACCTGTAAGTGTCGCCAAAGGAACAAGAACCACAGAAACGTGCGTACGCCTGCCATGGGGCTGGCGTGGAAATGTACTTGGATGCGCACATATTCACGTTCAGTTCAGTTTTGATACATACGGGGTTTTGCGTGGATAGTGACGTAAGCAAGGTTTTTGTGCGCACGCACGGTTGATACATGAGGCCCCTGGTCTCTTTTTACAAAACTGTTCCACAAACTTAAACACAAAATGAAATTAGTGTAAAGTTCCATCATTCAAAATCAGTATTTGGTGTTTTTTTAAACCTATTTCTCTGCTTGCACTATTTTTTAGATCCTTGTTAGAGGTATGTAGTCATACTATGTTTGGCTCATCAATATGTAATATAATGTAAGACCAATACGGTACTTGTCATGACCCTGGAAATATCCCATTTATTTCTTTAAAACAAGTTTTCTTGTTGTTTTTCTCCTTTTGCTTGTGGTTTGACAGGCTCTATTTTGCCTTTTGTGTGTTTGGTGCAAGCTCTTTCATGGAAGTTTTATTGTCAGTGTCATTGCACACTGTTCATAGGGTTGTTCTCAAAGGTTACATTCACACTGCAGACAAACGTGTCCCAAATCCAATTATTTTGGCCAAAATGTGAGTCATATCAGTTTTTTTTATGAAAGCCTGAACGTAACAAATCCACATTTTTTCAGACCCGACCCAGGTCTTTTTCATATCTGCTACTAAATCAGACACATTTGTTTTTTATGTTATGACACATAATGCTTTTTTTATTGCAACTTCACACTGAATGGTCATGTAGCATTTCATCTGAGTTTTACGTCATTGATGTAGGGATAAAATGATCAATCAATACCAATGTCATACAGCTTGAAGCCTGGAACTTTTCACATCTTCAGCCACAGAATAAAAGTTCAGCAGATTTTTTTTGTTTGTTTTGTTCTTACTTTTTAAATCTGTCATGTTCTAGATGATCAAGAAGCTACACCAACCTAAGATACCAATGTTGGTGTTGGATTGTATTGATTCTAGCGTATTAGTTCTAGCAATCAATACTTGAGTTTGTTTCTTGCCTCTACTTTCAGTATATGGCTCCTGTTCCAGTCAGAAGTGCAATTCTGTAGCTGAGTAGAGAGTAAGCTTTGAGATTCCAGTGTTTTTCCTCCTGCAGCTTCCTAAGTGGCTGTGTGGCGTCCATGAGCATCAGTTGTGGCCAATTCCTCTAATGAGCTCCAGGGGTATAAAGGACGGCTTAATTGTTATCTTCTCTATTGGAACATTATATTAACAGGTATTTGTGACAGCCTTCTTGTGTTTACCTAAACATTAGAATTATTCTTACAAGATTTTCACTGTACCCTCCTAGTGTGATTCCTGAAGGATCTCCATAGACTTACCTGATGTTCTCTGTGTCTTCAAGTTGAGTACTATCCTGGAACTCCTGGTGCCACTTGCCTTCAATCTAAGCTCAACCTGCTGCTCACTCGCCTGCCTGCCTCGAATCTGCCTTTCTACAATCCACAACGGTGCCCACTACTACTTACCTCTACTACTTACAATACTATCTCCACACCAGCACCCTCCGCTTTGTGCTGTTGGATAACAAGGACCTGTAAGGAAAAATATCATATCTAATACAGTATTAATCGAGATTCTACAATACCTGGAAGCCAATCTTGCCCATCTTCGTCTTTTGCAGATCTTCCCAGTGCCTCCAGCAAATACCATTGTAAATAAACATCACTTACCTTTTATCCTGAGTTGTTGAATTCGGTTGCGTTCAGTTACTCTGCTCTAGGTGTTTATTATTTCAATAATGAAAGAAATCAAATGTTAACACTGGACTAATGCTGGTGAAGATTCTCAGTCATCCAGGACATGATAAAAGCAAAAAACATTCAATACAAAAACAACTGGACTTTATTTGTTACACTGGACTAAGCAATAACATGCTGTGATCATTCTATGTTCCTGTACAATGGCGAAATTGGCTCTTTGCATTTAACCCATCACACCTGGGATAAACCCAGTTGGGGAAGTGGCAGCTATTGAAAGCACCTGGGGAGCAATTGGGAATAGGGTGTCCTGCTCAGAGAAACCATGAGATGTGTAATGACTGGGGATTGAACCTGGGTCAGCTGCCCTGCCTCTACACCATCTTGACCCCAAGCATGTTATGTAATAACTTAGTTTGCTCTGAATTAGAGCTGTCAAAAGATTAAAAATTTTAATCTGATTAATCACACTCTGGGGGCTGTGATTAATCAGATTAATCACAATGCTAACCACCGGTAACTTTGTATGCTTGAAATGTAAATATGACGGTTTTCAATAAAATGTTGAAGAAAACGTTTTATTGTCTCAAACCAGTTTTCCATACTCTGCAAGGTTTAAAGAAGTAATTTTGTTTCAAACAATGTTAAATGTCTCATTGTCATGTATGTGATGAAAACATGTAAACAATAGAGTAAGCCCACAATATCAGTAACTTTTAGACCAAAATATACCGGTATATACATATATAGAAATACTTTTTTTTCTGCATTTCAAATGAATGTAAAGTCCACTTGTGTAACATGATCAGCCACACATACACACACACACACACACATTATGGAGCGCCCGGCCGAATACGGGTCGGCTTAGCTTCAGGTTCAGGTTAGAAATGACAGCTCTACCGGCACAGGGTAGAGTCTTTTATAGGTCAAAATAGGTAATGTGATTAATCTGCATTATGTAATATTAATGCATTAATCTGTTTACATTAATCTCATGAGTTAAAGCATTAACTTTAACAGCCTTACTCTGAATACGCAACTTTAACATTGATGCACACATGCAAACATTTACTTTTTTACAGTTACTAGAGTGCATGCGTAAAATCAGTCCACACACCCAAAATACGTTCAAAGTCGCCGTTCAAGTCTAGTCTGTTGGTTTTTAACACCTGCTTTTTTAAATTTTATATACAAGCTTAGTTATAAATTAGTTTAATTGGTACTTTACATATAGGGAAATGTCATCAGCAAACATTGTTGTTGAATGTCAGAATTACTGTAAATACAGCTGATATGGACACTGTTCAGACAATGGGTGGTAGCCGGGGGTGGGGACCCTGGCGATCTGATCCTCGGCTACAGAAGCTGGCCATTGGGACGTGGAATGTCACCTCTCTGGTGGGGAAGGACCCTGAGCTAGTGTGTGAGGTTGAAAGGTTCTGGCTAGAAATAGTCGGACTCACCTCAACGCATGGCTCTGGCTCTGGAACCAGTTTCCTTGAGAGGGGTTGGACACTTCCACTCTGGAGTTGCCCCTGGTGAGAGGCGCAGAGCAGGAGTGGGCATACTTGTTGCCCCCCATCTTGGTGCCTGTATGTTGGGGTTCACCCCGGTGAACGAGAGGGTAGCCTCCCTTCGCCTACGTGTGGGGGGACGGGCTCTGACTGTTGTTTGTGCCTATGCGCCAAACGGCAGCGCAGATTACCCACCCTTTTTGGAGTCCTTGGAGGGGGTATTGGAGAGTGCGCCTCCTGGGGACTCCCTTGTTCTGACTGGGGGACTTCAACGCTCACGTGGGCAATGACAGTGAGACCTGGAGGGGTGTGGTTGGGAGGAACGGCCCCCTGATCTGAACCCGAGTGGTGTTCTGTTATTGGACTTCTGTGCTCGTCATGGATTATCCATAACGAACACCAAGTTCAGGCATAAGGATGTCCATATGTGCTCTTGGCACCAGGACACCCTAGGTCGCAGTTCGATGATCAACTTTGTTGTCATTTCATCTGATCTGCGGCCGCGTGTCTTGGACACTCGGGTGAAGAGAGGGGCGGAGCTTTCAACTGACCACTACCTGGTGGTGAGTTGGCTCCGATGGTGGGGGAGGATGCCGGTCAGACCTGGCAGACCCAAACGTATTGTGAGGGTCTGTTGGGAATTTCTGGCAGAGTCTCCCGTATGACGGAGCTTTAACTCCCACCTCCGAGAGAGCTTTGAACACGTTCCGAGGGAGTCGGGGGACATTGAGTCAGAGTGGGCCATGTTCCGCACCTCTATTGTAGAGGTAGCTTATCGGAGCTGTGGCCGCAAGGTTGTTGGTGCTGTCGTGGTGGCAACCCTCGAACCCGGTGGTGGACACCGGCGGTGAGGGATGCTGTCAGGCTGAAGAAGGAGTCCTATTGGGCCTTTTTGGCCTGTGGGACCCCGGAAGCAGCTGATAGGTACTGGCCGTCCAAGCAAAATGCAGCTCGGGTGGTTGCTGAAGCAAAAACTCGGGCTTGGGAGGAGTTCGGAGAGGCCATGGAGAATGACTTCTATACAGCTTCGAGGCGATTCTGGTCCACGGGGGGGAAAGCGGTACGCGAAAAACACCATTTATAGTGGAGGTGGCGTGCTATTGACCTCAACTCGGGATGTTGTGAGTTGGTGGACGGAATACTTTGAAGACCTCCTCAATCCTACTGGCACGTCTTCCACTGAGGAAGCGGAGCCTGGGGACATTGGGTCGGGCTCTCCAATCTCTGGTGCTGAGGTCACCGAGGTGGTTAAAAAGCTCTGCGGTAGCAGGGCTCCAGGGGTGGATGAGATTCGCCCGGAGTTCCTTAGGGCTCTGGATGTTGTGGGGTTGTGTTGGCTTACGCGACTCTACAATATCGCGTGGACATCGGGGCAGTTCCCTTGGATTGGCAGACTGGGGTGGTGGTTCCCCTATTCAAAAAGGGGGACCGTAGGGTGTGTTCCAACTATAGGGGGATCACACTCTTAAGCCTCCCTGGTAAGGTCTATTCAGGGGTTCTGGAGAGGAGGGTCCGTCGGATAGTCAAACCTCGGATTCAGGAGGAGCAGTGTGGTTTTCGTCCTGGTCGTGGAACACTAGACCAGCTCTACACCCTCAGCAGGGTCCTGGAGGGTGCGTGGGAGTTTGCCCAACCAGTTTACATGTGCTTTGTGGACTTGGAGAAGGCATTTGACCGCGTCCCTCGGGGGGTTCTGTGGGATGTACTCTGGGAGTATGGGGTACCAGGCCCTTTGATACGGGCTGTTAGGTCCCTCGGGGGGTTCTGTGGGATGTACTCTGGGAGTATGGGGTACCAGGCCCTTTGATACGGGCTGTTAGGTCCCTGTACGAGTCAGAGCTTGGTCCGCATTGCCGGCAGTAAGTCAGGCTCGTTTCCAGTGAGAGTTGGACTCCGCCAAGGTTGCCCTTTGTCACCGATTCTGTTCATAACTTTTATGGACAGAATTTCTAGGCACAACCAAGGTGTTGAAGGGGATCCATTTTGGTGACCTTAGAATCACTTCTCTGTTTTTTGCAGATGATGTGGTCCTATTGGCTTCATCAGGTCGTTCGTAGCAGCCTAAGTAGGGAGGCCCAGACTTCCCTCTCCCCAGCCACTTGGAGCAGCTCCTCCGGGGGAATCCCAAGGCGTTCCCAGGCCAGCCGAGAAACATAGTCCCTCCAGCGCGTCCTGGGTCTTCCTCTGGGTCTCCTCCCGGTGGGACATGCCCGGAACACCTCACCAGGGAGGCGTCCAGGAGGCATCCTAACCAGATGCCCGAGCCACCTCAACTGGCTCCTCTCGATGTGGAGAAGCAGCGGCTCTACTCCGAGTCCCTCCCGGATGACTGAGCTTCTCACCCTATCTCTAAGGGAGAGTCCAGCCACCCTGCGGAGAAAACTCATTTCAGCCGCTTGTATCCGAGATCTTGTTCTTTCGGTCATAACCCAAAGCTCATGACCATAGATGAGGGTGGGAACGTAGATCGATCGGTAAATTGAGAGCTTTGCCTTTTGACTCAGCTCTCTCTTCACCACGACAGACCGGTACAGCGCCCGCTTCACTGCGGACGCTGCACCTATCCGCCTATCGATCTCACGCTCCAGTTTTCCCTCATTCGTGAACAAGATCCCGAGATACTTAAACTCCTCCACTTGGGGCAGGACCTCCTCCCCGACCCGGAGAGGGCATGCTACCCTTTTCCGGCTCAAGACCATGGCCTCGGATTTGGAGGAACTGATCCTCATCCCGGCCGCATCACACTCGGCTGCAAACCGCTCCAGTGAAAGTTGTAAATCACGAACTGATGAAGCCAGTAGGACCACATCATCTGCAAAAAACAGAGAAGCGATTCTAAGGTCACCAAAACGGATCCTCTCAACACCTTGGCTGCGCCTAGAAATTCTGTCCATAAAAGTTATGAACAGAATC
>JBBPBX010027626.1:0-25751 GCA_038048925.1 Garcialebias charrua
AATCAGCTGTAACAGCCACTGATCACTTTCTCAGAGTTTCATCAAAATCCATTGTGTGAGATATTTTGCTAAGAGACAAACAAGGTTGACTTTTTTTTTTAATAGAGAGAAAGGAAAGATAGAAAGTAAGACAACAAAACAACAATTATCCACAAAAAGAGCACAAGGCAAACACACCCAACCTCCGTCCGCAATCCTGCAAAGCACATGACAGAACACAGCAACGAAACATACATGCATAAAGACTAATAATATTCATGACCTTGCAGTAGATTTCCATAAATAAACATACCCATACCTACAAATATATATACAGTATACATACATATGCATTCATATCACATATCCATCTACATATCTGCATATGATATCTACATATACATCCCTGCATCCATTTGTGTGTGGTTGTGAGCATGCATAAAGGCTCCGGCAGAGCTCATTGTACTGCCTGTACGCCGCTCTACGCGCGCATTCTGTGCGCACGTGTTCACAGGCACAGCTCTGCTTTAGTTCTCGCGTTAAATGCTCGCGTTTTCGCTCCAAATTCTAGTTGTAATTTGAGCAGCTGCGTGCAGAGCGTCTACCTACGGGACAAATTGAGGTCGCTGATTGATCATTTGCTGACACGCCTACTGAATTGATTGACATGTCGAGTGGGAGACAAAAAAAAAGACATGAGCTGGCTGGCTGCAGCCGCTGCGGTGTTTCTAAACTTTATATGTTAATAAAAAGTTCTAAAAAATAAAAATAAAGACAGGGAGCGCTGGTCCTGCAGCCCACAGCCCACCAGGAAATATTTAGAACGTCGCGCAGCCAGGTAGGACATGAGTTATTATTCGCTCGTGACAAATTCATTCATTTCAGTCATGGAGTTAACGGAGGAGGAAGCGATAACTTGACTTTTGGCAGAAAAACAAAAGAAATGTCCAGATCAGCGATGAAGAAGAGGGAATTTAATTCATTTGTGTAACATACAAAACAGTCCGGCACCGGGCAGTTTATCGTGAGACAACGCGCATCGCGTACGCGGTCGTAAAATTTGAGCTTTGCGCGTTCGTGCCCTGCGGGGCTACGCTTGTGCCTCTGCGTACGTACGACGTAGTGCCGTGTACTGCCTTACGCTGAGCTCTGCCGGGGCCTTAAGTGAATAAGGTTCCTCCAATAGAACATTTAGTAGCGACCGTGAAGCATCAGAGATCTGTCCCCCCAAGGCCCGAAGCAGACGAAGGGGCGATCAAAGCCCAAGACCCCAAGAAGGACCCCGAGCCCAGAGTCCCCAGGGCCACCCGAACAGGACGAGCCACTCGCCCACTCCCCAGATCCGACCAAGGGGGAGAACCGGACGAGCTCCACCAGCGACCACATACAATGACCCCCGGGGAGGCCAACAGCGACAAGCCCACAGGCCCCCGCCGGAGCCCGCTGCAAGAGCCCGCTGCACTGACGTAGCCCCAGGCCCGGTCACCGAGGCCCGGACACCGGGGACGCCCACCCCTCAGGCCCAGACCCGATAGGACCAGAGGACCCGAGCCCCACCAGGACATCCACTTAGTCCCCACCCCAGAAGAAATACTACACCCACCCTTCATACTAACAACTTTCAGAACACATAACACACTAGACACCCAGGCTGGGTTAACCCGCCCCCTCCCATTGGCCACCAGTCACGCTCCCAGACACCCAACCCCCCAGCACATGAACCCCCAACCCACCAGCGAGCCGAGGGCCCCCGGCCAGAGCCGGGCACCAGAGCGCGAGCCAGCCCATAGCCCGGCGACCCGCCCGCCAGAGCCCAAGACCCCCGATCCCCACCAGGCCCAAGCCCGGGGACGACACGCCCCCAGAATCCCAAGCTCCCGGCGCCCACCCCGAAACCACCCCAGCACAGCCGGGTCACCGACCGGCGACCCATGACCGCCGCCACCGACCACCCGAGGGCCCGCATGCCGCCCCCAGCAGACATCCCCCAGAACCCCCCGGTCCTCCCCAGGTCGAAGGCAGGGTCCTCCCCGCCCAAGCAGCCCCAACCCCCCGGCGCCCCAAACCCCAACCTCCCCCCACACCAGCCCCAATGCCCCACAAGGCCAGATCCCAGACCCCCCACCCTCACTACGTAACGGAGCCGATCAAAGAATGCCAAATAGATTGATCCGATGTGTCGGCAGATGCTGTTTCAAGACTAATATGATCTAACAGAAGATTTTTATACTGATTAATGCTAAGATTATTTTTATTTTTCCAATTTACGAGTATGGTTTTCTTTGCGATGCATAAGGCAGTGAAAAGCATACAGGATGTATTTTTTTCTAGTATAACATCTTCAAAGATACCCAATAAGCAAACAGATGGAGAGAGTGGGATATTAACATTTCAAACATTTAGACAAGTCTTCACATACCTGTACCCAGAACCTCTGAACGGGTGGACAGAACCAGAGTGCGTGAATATAATCATCAGGTATATTACTTATGCACTGTGAGCAATTGTTAGATGGTGTAAAACCCATCTTAAACATTCGCTGACCTGTATAATGTACTCTATAGAGAACCTTATATTGTATTAATTGTAAATTGGAGATTCTAGTCAATTTAAATGTATTTAAACATACTTGAGACCAGGTTCTTTGTTCAAAGTTGATTGATAAATCTGACTCCCATTTTTCAACAAACAGGGTTCACTTTTTAGTTTTAGCAGGTCGCTTTCGTAAATGAGCCCATGAGGCTCAATAAGATTTACCTGACTAAATAAAGGTTGAATGAACTAACAGCTGTGAGCAAAGATCATGCACGGCCAGCAGCACTACAGCAGATTTTACTTACTGTCGATAAAATAGACATGATTACGGCCGCTTTTGTGTTTTGTAAAACAGGTCGGCTGTGACGGCCATCTTTAAAGGTTCAGTATGCAGTTTCTGTAGAACTGCAGCAGTTAGAAATATTTTCAACAGGCAAAGCATTCTGATCCCTCCCCCTCAGAGCCATATGTGGCTCTGCCCCCTTGTGGTCTGTTGAATTTCAAATTCAAGCTCTGTTTTTATTGGCTGATTCAAATTCAAGCTCTGTTTTTATTGGCTGGTTACAAACTCTGTTTTTATTGGCTGGAAAATGGTGGGTCACCTTTTCTTTTTAGAAATGCTTATTTACCACCTGGAGAAGCAAGGGGACAATATTTTTTTTTAATTTTTTTTCAGAGATTACCTGGCTAACATCAGTCTGTCAGGAGGTAGTGACAGAGTGAAGAAATATGTTCATAAAAAAAGCTACATACTGCAGCTTTAATCTGGTAAAAACCAAATATTATCTAACCCAACGGATCTTCGAGATGTTTTTTTTTTTTTGCTAAAAGATCCCCGAAAGTCACAATTCCTGCCTCCCTTTTAAAAACTGGAAGTAAAGCATAAAAGATCAAATATTCCCGCAGCTCGTCTGACTCTCCGAGTCGTTTTCAGGACGTGGGACACGCTGCGGCCCGTTCCACGACGTGACACCGTGTAGAACGTTTAAGCCGTTTGTTTCTTTGCTCCGCCGGCCCTCCTCTTGGCTCCGTCAGGACGAAGAGAGCTGTGGTAAGAGAGCGGCGGCGTACTGGGAGGGTGGGCGGTGAGGCCGTGTGGGCGGCTGGTTCGTTACGCCTGCCAACCGCTCCGAGGACGGAGACGAACGCTGAGAGGCGAACAAAAACGCACCTGAGCTCTGGGGATTATGATTATTAATCCCACAAAATAAATCCAACCACCAGAATTCTGTCTATTCTTCATTTTTTTAATCTAAATGTTGTAATTTTTATTATACAGGTAGTCCCCGATTTACGAGCGCTCTGATCTGCGAGGTTCCAGACTTACGAGCTGCACATTTTTGGAAAAAACGAAAAAAATACTGAGTTTTCATGTGTTTTTTCACTTCAGTTAGCAAGTTAAGCATATAAACACACGTTTCCGATCATTTTTATGCACTCAAAAGTAGTTTTTAGATGAAAATAGAGTGTTTTTAGGTGCGCTAGCGAAAACCGTTCCAATTTACGAGCGGATTTCCGGATTTACGAGCGAAATGGCGGCCGTTCCAAATTACGAGATTTCCGGTTTACGAGCGCCTCGCTGTGACGGATCTCGCTCGTAAATCGGGGACTACCTGTAGTGGGTAATTTTCTACAGAACTCTGTGAGGCTGTTCTGTTGTGAGAAACCCTCTGAAACCTCCAAGAAAAGGGCGATTCCAGCTAATTTTGACTGGACTTTAAGGACAATAAATAGAATTCTGCTTCTTTAACAAATTGCTGAGCAACATGACAGAGGCCTCTGAGGGGCGGAGCTTAGTCACACATTTTAAAAAGGATTTGACCAAACGGGAGAATTTTGTCCCCGGCAGGTTTTATCAAATAAAATAAAAGTTAAAACCTGCCGGGGACAAAATTCTCCCATATTCATTAGAAGATGGGCCTGTGATCAGAAAGTTGCAGGTTCAACTCCCGGTACCGTCAACATCAAAATGTGGGTGGAAAAGGTGAAACACCCACACCTGCCTCCACCCTCATTGGCCCCACTCTGGGCCCTTGAGCAAGGCCCTGAACCCCCACCATCTGCTCCCTGAGCAGGTCTCTCTTTGAAAACGAGTTCTCGTGACTCAATGAGACTACGTACTTGTATAAATAAAGGGTAAATGAAGAAAAAAAAACATAATGCATCCACCCACCATACATCCATAATCCATCATCCATCCACCCACATCCATCCACCATCCATCCATCATCATCTATCCATCCATCATTCATCCATCCATCATCCATCTACAATCAACCCATCACCATTCATCTATCTATCCATCTATCATCATCCTTCTACAGTTTTCACAATCCATTATCCATCCATCCATCATCCAGCCATCCACCATACATCCATAATCCATTCATCATCTATCCATCCATCCATTCACCATCCATCAGCCATCCAGATGATCAGATATCAGGCCTAACATGGGTTCAGTTTAAAAGGACTTTTTCCTCACTAGTGTCAAAGTCTGTCCATCCATGTTCTATTCAATTCAATTCAGTTTATCTATATAGCGCCAAATCACAACAGAGTTGTCTCAGGGCACTTTACGGGAACATTCACGTACATAGAAAAGCCAATTAGTGAAGTTATCTAACTAAGGAATCCAGCAGACAAGTTGAATCTTGGCTTTGTTGCAGTCTCCCATCCTGAGCTGCTTGCTCAGTGGCAACAGTGGAAAGGAAAAACTCCCTTTTAACAGGAAGAAACCTCCAGCAGAACCAGGCTCAGGACAAGCGGCCATCTGCACACACTTGACCTACTGTAGTATTGCAATGAACTGATGCCTGGTCGTTGGACAATAGGCAGGGTAAACCCTGGACAGGCTGAAGTCCATACTAACCTAACATTTATGTTTAAGGACTGAAGAGCTCTGCACACATGAAGCGAACATGTAAACTCCACGCAGGAAGTCCCCAGCAGGGTTTTGAATCTGTGAGCTACTTGTTGTGAGGTGACGGTGTAAACCAACTCCTCCAGCTTGAAGTGTCACAGTCTCATCATGAAAATAAACGTTAAAAAAAACTCAGGAGATCGAAGATGTTAATGTCAACCACCAGACCAACTACCAACTGTAAACCACCAGAAAGACAATGGAGATGATTTAAGGTAACCACCACCCCTGCGGTGGCTGCAGGTTTTTCATGTGTTCAACTAGCTTGATGGAAATTACAAGAAAATCTGAAGCCTAAAGTCTGACTTTTGAAGCAGATTTAAACTTAAAACATCTTTTAAAATCTGGTGCAACAGCAGTCTGTTGGATTATCCACTCCATAGCTATGTCCTGATTGACCCTCTATTTGTTTCAGACCAATGAGGCTGTGTGATGGCCCTAAGGTGTAAATGAACAACATTTGAAAAAACGGAATTACATTTGAAAAAACACAACAAAAACACAACATTTGAAAAAACAAAATTACATTAAGCCAAAGCGGAAGTGGCCGGAATCACATTAGAAAAAACAGAATTTCTGTTTTTCATATGTAATTCTGTTTTTTCAAATGTCATTCGGTTTTTTCAAATGTGATTCTGTTTTTTCAAATGTAATTCTGTTTTTTTCAAATGTGATTACGTTTTTTTAAATGTAATTCTGTTTTTTCAAATGTGATTATGTTTTTTCAAATGTCATTCTGTTTTTTCAAATGTGATTATGTTTTTTCAAATGTCATTCTGTTTTTTCAAATGTGATTCTGTTTTTTCAAATGTACTTCTGTTTTTTTTTTATGTGATTCCGGCCACTTCTGCTTTGGCTTAATGTAATTTCGTTTTTTCAAATGTTGTTGTGTTTTTGTTGTGCAACGCTGCCAACATTGTGATGAACACTGGAGCCGGGCCAGGATCTGACCCGTTTCCTGTCACCGACCATCAGAGTGAGGAGCTCCGTGATAAACGCCGCAATGGCGACGTGTTGAACAGAGCTTCAGAGGAGCTCCCTCACAACTTAACTTCCCGTCAAACATGAAGAACAGGACGAGAGCTAAAGTATTAAAGTAATAATAATAAAGTGAGTCGGCTCCTCTTTGAGGCAGCTTCCAACCACAAGTTATTTAACTGAGGGGTGGAACCTGCTGTGCAGTTAATTAGCCTGGGATTCAGGATGGAGGGATTAATTATACGGCTGAGTGAACAATAAATCTGTGTTTTCTGAGGGGTGACAAGAGGGACTCAGGAAGGTCCAAATGTAGAATTTGGTAGAGGACACCTGGACGATGAGCTCTGATGTGGCTCTAATAAAACAAAAAGTTTGAGATTAAAATGCTCGGATTATTCTGTGGTCCGTGAAAACTGTCCATCACAACCGTCTTTAAAGTTAAATCTCCATCGTAGGGCTCATTTTAACAGCCTCTGTCATGAAACACTTTTAAATCAGACGTTGCAAACCTAAAGTCAACCCATCGCTGTTACACCTCTGAGCCTCAGAGGGAAGTACCGTATTTTCCAGCCTAAAAGTCGCACCTTTTTGCCTAATTTGCATGCCCTGCGACATAAAGGGCGAAGCGACATATTTAGGGATGTTTTACCATATTTTTAGACTAATTTTTGGCTGACATATGACCGTTTCCATTCATTTTGACGAAAAAATGGAGCAGTACCACTTTCGGCCGCTAGGGTCCACCGACCATTCCCAGCTCATGTGTCTGACAGAAGCCTCCTCTGCTTGGACTCACTCTGTCGCAGCACGGCCTCCTGCTCTCTGGAGGTATGAACTACTGTGAGCTCTGTGTTTTACTGTTAGCAATGCAAAATAGGTCAAGAACCACAGGACAGATTTTGATGAAACTTAGAGAAAGTGATCACTGGATAGACATTTACAACCTTTTAGCTGTAGGAGATGTTTGAGCTAAAATTCGATTTATTTATAATTTATTTTCACAGCGCGCACACTTTTGGAAGACCGTCAAAGCGAAACAATTTAAATCCAGCTGATTTGAACATTACGTTAATTTTTAAAGGAAAAGTTAAGCTCAGAAACACTTTTGCTATAATGTCAGCAAACATATATATTTTTATAAAGGTGTATATCTTGTTAAATTTTAAAGAAATGAAGCGTATCCGCTCGCTGCGCGTGCACGCTTCGCAGCACCGACATAGCGAAACTCTTTTTTTAAATTCAGCTGATTTGACCGGTACGTGCATTTGTTAAGGAAAAGTTCAGCTCAGACACATCTTTGCTATAATTTTCAGCAATTTTTGTTTTTGTTTTTAAGTGTTAATCTTGTTAAAGTCCTACAGTGCACGCTCCTGTGGCCATTTCCGGGTTTTCACCACTAACGCGTAACATACGCGACGCATCAGCGGTGACGCATAATAGATGCGATGTATATGGAGGTGCGACACGTTTATGGATTTTTCCACTTTATTGGACATAATTGGACTAATGCGACTTATAGGGCGGAAAGTACGGTAGTAATAGTAACATGTGATGTGATGACTGACCATGTGACCAACACAATGTAATTTAATCCAGATTACAAAGAGTGAAGTCAATAAAAAAAATTACAAATTAAAAACTGTAGTTTTTACTTTTAAACCAACAAAACCAGAAACCCACCAAAAATAAACGCTTACTTGAGATAAATTTTGACAAATTTAAACTCTTTCAAATTATTGAAGGATAGGAATAAAAAAAAAAAACTATTTGGGTCTTGGTCTCAGTGCATCGTACGGACGGGCTTGGTTTTATTTTTATTTATAGAATTGCTTCGTAAAAGCAATCCTGCTACTACCACACAAAACGTTAGCTCAACATCTGTAAAACTGAAGTTAAAGCCATTCCATTTATGTGTTTGTTAAATTTGATTGGCTGTGGCAGCCATCTTGTTCAGCCAATGATTACCAGTTCTTCCACTGGTTGATCGAATTTGTTCTACCAAACAATTACATGATCGCCCGGCGATAAAGAGGGCTGAGTCAAGACTTTAACAGCGCTGAACTTCTGTAACCAAATGTAACTTATTACAGAAAACCAACAGTGACTGCTCCCCACATTAGTTAGAATAATTTCCAATACATGTGATAGTTTTATATTTTTATCTTCTGAACAGACAGAGATTTTTTTTTGTCCTCAACAAAACAGATGCGGTTTTATATAAATAAAGAAGAGATTTAACAACCGAGCTGTAAAATCGGCTTCAGCCACGGCGTCGCCGAACGCTAGCGCAGCAACAGGTGCTAAAGGGTCGTTGCCGCGGCAACACAGGTGCATGAGCTGCAGAGGAAGACATCAACAATACACTGAGTTCTGCTGAGTTTCAGGAGGGACAGAGACAACGTCCTGATCTAAAAACACAATGAGACGCCACTGGGAGAGCCGGTGCTGGGCCCCGTCTCTGATCGTGTGATTTACCTGCACGCAGGTCAGTGGACTAAACTGTGAGGGCGGTGAGTCATTTTCACAGGAATCATAGAGACGTCCTGTAATGAGGACCTTGTCCACCCAAAGTCCATTAGAAGGTCTGAGTGCTCGTTAAGAAGCAATAAATGTCAAATATTTTACTGTGAGTCACAGAACGGGAGACAAAACGAGACATGACTCAGAGTTGACCAGAGAGACACAGGACCAGCCTGAGAGATTCAGAATCACACGAGACATGTCAAGAGTCTGGACCACAGACATACAGGTGGAGGCAAAGACAGACAGGTGGAGACAAAGACATACAGGTGGAGACAAAGACATACAGGAGACCAAGACATACAGGTGGAGAAAAAAGACATACAGGTGGAGACAAAACGAGACATGACTCAGAGTTGACCAGAGAGACGCAGAACCAGCCTGAGAGATTCAGAATCACCCGAGACATGTCAAGAGTCTGGACCACAGACATACAGGTGGAGACAAAGACATACAGGTGGAGACAAAGACATACAGGTGGAGATAAAGGACATACAGGTGGAGATAAAAGACATACAGGTGGAGACAAAGACATACAGGTGGAGACAAAGACATACAGGTGGAGATAAAGGACATACAGGTGGAGACAAAAGACATACAGGTGGAGACAAAGACATACAGGTGGAGACAAAGACATACAGGTGGAGACAAAGACAGACAGGTGGAGACAAAGGACATACAGGTGGAGACAAAGACATACAGGTGGAGACAAAGACATACAGGTGGAGACAAAGACATACAGGTGGAGACAAAGACATACAGGTGGAGACAAAGACAGACAGGTGGAGACAAAGACATACAGGTGGAGACAAAGACATACAGGTGGAGACAAAGACATACAGGTGGAGACAAAGACATACAGGTGGAGACAAAGACATACAGGTGGAGACAAAGACAGACAGGTGGAGACAAAGACATACAGGTGGAGACAAAGACATACAGGTGGAGACAAAGACATACAGGTGGAGAAAAAGACATACAGGTGGAGAAAAGACAAACAGGTGGAGACAAAGACATACAGGTGGAGACAAAGACATACAGGTGGAGACAAAGACATACAGGTGGAGACAAAGACAGACAGGTGGAGACAAAGACAGACAGGTGGAGACAAAGACATACAGATGGAGATAAAGGACATACAGGTGGAGACAAAAGACATACAGGTGGAGACAAAGACATACAGGTGGAGGCAAAGACGAGACAGGTGGAGACAAAGGCATACAGGTGGAGAAAAGACAAACAGGTGGAGACAAAGACATACAGGTGGAGACAAAGACAGACAGGTGGAGACAAAGACAGACAGGTGGAGACAAAGACATACAGGTGGAGATAAAGGACATACAGGTGGAGACAAAAGACATACAGGTGGAGACAAAGACATACAGGTGGAGGCAAAGACAGACAGGTGGAGACAAAGGCATACAGGTGGAGAAAAGACATACAGGTGGAGACAAAGACATACAGGTGGAGGCAAAGACAGACAGGTGGAGACAAAGACAGACAGGTGGAGACAAAGATATACAGGTGGAGACAAAAGACATACAGGTGGAGACTAAAGACATACAGGTGGAGACAAAGACATACACGTGGAGGCAAAGACAGACAGGTGGAGACAAAGGCATACAGGTGGAGAAAAGACAAACAGATGGAGACAAATACATACAGGTGGAGGCAAAGACAGACAGGTGGAGACAAAGACATACAGGTGGAGGCAAAGACAGACAGGTGGAGACAAAGACATACAGGTGGAGGCAAAGACAAACAGGTGGAAACAAATACATACAGGTGGAGGCAAAGACAGACAGGTGGAGACAAAGACATACAGGTGGAGACAAAGACATACAGGTGGAGAAAAGACAAACAGGTGGAGACAAAGGCATACAGGTGGAGAAAAGACAAACAGGTGGAGACAAATACATACAGGTGGAGGCAAAGACAGATAGGTGGAGACAAAGACATACAGGTGGAGGCAAAGACAAACAGGTGGAGACAAATACATACAGGTGGAGGCAAAGACAGACAGGTGGAGACAAAGACATACAGGTGGAGACAAAGACATACAGGTGGAGACAAAGGACCTACAGGTGGAGACAAACACATACAGGTGGAGACAAAGACAGACAGATGGAGACAAAGACATACAGGTGGAGACAAAGGACCTAAAGGTGGAGACAAAGACATACACGTTGAGACAAAGACATACAGTTGGAGACAAAAGAAATACAGGTGGAGACAAAGACAGACGGTGCAGACAAAGTCATACGGGTGGAGACAAAGACATACAGCTGGAGACAAAAGACATACAGGAGGCAAAGACAGACAGTGGAGACAAAGGACATACAGGTGGAGACAAAGACAGACGGTGCAGACAAAGACAGACAGGTGGAGACAAAGACAGACAGGTGGAGACAAAGACATACAGGTGGAGACAAAGACATACAGGTGGAGATAAAGGACATACAGGTGGAGATAAAAGACATACAGGTGGAGACAAAGACATACAGGTGGAGACAAAGACATACAGGTGGCGATAAAGGACATACAGGTGGAGACAAAAGACATACAGGTGGAGACAAAAACATACAGGTGGAGACAAAAACATACAGGTGGAGACAAAGGCATACAGGTGGAGACAAAGACAGACAGGTGGAGACAAAGACATAGAGGGGGAGACAAAGACAAACAGGTGGAGATAAAGGACATACAGGTGGAGACAAAAGACATACAGGTGGAGACAAAAGACATACAGGTGGAGACAAAGACATACAGGTGGAGAAAAGACAAACAGGTGGAGATAAAGGACATACAGGTGGAGACAAAAGACATACAGGTGGAGACAAAAGACATACAGGTGGAGACAAAGACATACAGGTGGAGAAAAGACAAACAGGTGGAGACAAATACATACAGGTGGAGGCAAAGACAGACAGGTGGAGACAAAGACATACAGGTGGAGGCAAAGACAGACAGGTGGAGACAAATACAATCAGGTGGAGACAAATACATACAGGAGACAAAGACATACAGGTGGAGACAAAGACATACAGGTGGAGACAAAGGACCTACAGGTGGAGACAAACACATACAGGTGGAGACAAAGACAGACCGGTGGAGACAAAGACATACAGGTGGAGACAAAGGACCTACAGGTGGAGACAAAGACATACAGGTGGAGACAAAGACATACAGGTGGAGACAAAAGACATACAGGTGGAGACAAAGACAGACGGTGCAGACAAAGACATACGGGTGGAGACAAAGACATACAGTTGGAGACAAAAGACATACAGGAGACAAAGACAGACAGTGGAGACAAAGGACATACAGGTGGAGACAAAGACAGACGGTGCAGACAAAGACATACGGGTGAGACAAAGACATACAGGTGGAGACAAAGACGTACAGGTGGAGACAAAGACATACAGGTGGAGATAAAGACAGACACTGGAGACAAAGACATACAGGTGGAGACAAAGACAGACGGTGCAGACAACGACATACGGGTGGAGACAAATACATACAGTTGGAGACAAAAGACATACAGGTGGAGACAAAGACATACAGGTGGAGACAAAGACAGACAGTGGAGACAAAGACATACAGGTGGAGACAAAGACAGACGGTGCAGACAAAGACATACGGGTGGAGACAAATACATACAGGTGGAGACAAAGACAGACGGTGCAGACAAAGACATACAGTTGGAGACAAAAGACATACAGGAGACAAAGACAGACAGTGGAGACAAAGGACATACAGGTGGAGACAAAGACAGACGGTGCAGACAAAGACATACGGGTGGAGACAAAGACATACAGGTGGAGACAAAGACAGACAGGTGAGACAAAGACATACAGTTGGAGACAAAAGACATACAGGAGACAAAGACAGACAGTGGAGACAAAGGACATACAGGTGGAGACAAAGACAGACGGTGCAGACAAAGACATACGGGTGGAGACAAAGACATACAGGTGGAGACAAAGACAGACAGGTGAGACAAAGACATACAGTTGGAGACAAAAGACATAGAGGAGACAAAGACAGACAGTGGAGACAAAGACAGACAGTGGAGACAAAGACAGACAGGTGGAGACAAAGACATACAGGTGGAAACAAAGGACATACAGGTGGAGACAAAGACATACAGGTGGAGACAAAGACAGACAGGTGGAGACAAAGACATACAGGTGGAAACAAAGGACATACAGGTGGAGACAAAGACATACAGGTGAAGACGAAGACAGACAGGTGGAGACAAAGACATACAGCTGGAAACAAAGGACATACAGGTGGAGACAAAGACATACAGGTGGAGACAAAGACAGACAGGTGGAGACAAAGACATACAGGTGGAGACAAAGACAGACAGGTGGAGACAAAGACATACAGGTGGAGACAAAGACATACAGGTGGAGACAAAGACAGACAGGTGGAGACAAAGACATACAGGTGGAGACAAAGACATACAGGTGGAGACAAAGACATACAGGTGGAGACAAAGACAGACAGGTGGAGACAAAGACATACAGGTGGAGACAAAGACATACAGGTGGAGACAAAGACATACAGGTGGAGACAAAGACATACAGGTGGAGACAAAGACATACAGGTGGAGACAAAGACAGACAGGTGGAGACAAAGACATACAGGTGGAGACAAAGACATACAGGTGGAGACAAAGACATACAGGTGGAGACAAAGACATACAGGTGGAGACAAAGACATACAGGTGGAGACAAAGACATACAGGTGGAGACAAAGACATACAGGTGGAGACAAAGACAGACAGGTGGAGACAAAGACATACAGGTGGAGACAAAGACATACAGGTGGAGACAAAGACATACAGGTGGAGACAAAGACAGACAGGTGGAGACAAAGACATACAGGTGGAGACAAAGACATACAGGTGGAGACAAAGACATACAGGTGGAGACAAAGACATACAGGTGGAGACAAAGACATACAGGTGGAGACAAAGACATACAGGTGGAGACAAAGACATACAGGTGGAGACAAAGACATACAGGTGGAGACAAAGACATACAGGTGGAGACAAAGACATACAGGTGGAGACAAAGACATACAGGTGGAGACAAAGACATACAGGTGGAGACAAAGACATACAGGTGGAGACAAAGACATACAGGTGGAGACAAAGACATACAGGTGGAGACAAAGACATACAGGTGGAGACAAAGACATACAGGTGGAGACAAAGACATACAGGTGGAGACAAAGACATACAGGTGGAGACAAAGACATACAGGTGGAGACAAAGACATACAGGTGGAGACAAAGACATACAGGTGGAGACAAAGACATACAGGTGGAGACAAAGACATACAGGTGGAGACAAAGACATACAGGTGGAGACAAAGACATACAGGTGGAGACAAAGACATACAGGTGGAGACAAAGACAGACAGGTGGAGACAAAGACATACAGGTGGAGACAAAGACATACAGGTGGAGACAAAGACATACAGGTGGAGACAAAGACATACAGGTGGAGACAAAGACATACAGGTGGAGACAAAGACATACAGGTGGAGACAAAGACATACAGGTGGAGACAAAGACAGACAGGTGGAGACAAAGACATACAGGTGGAGACAAAGACATACAGGTGGAGACAAAGACATACAGGTGGAGACAAAGACAGACAGGTGGAGACAAAGACATACAGGTGGAGACAAAGACATACAGGTGGAGACAAAGACATACAGGTGGAGACAAAGACATACAGGTGGAGACAAAGACATACAGGTGGAGACAAAGACATACAGGTGGAGACAAAGGACATACAGGTGGAGACAAAGACATACAGGTGGAGACAAAGACATACAGGTGGAGACAAAGGACATACAGGTGGAGACAAAGGACATACAGGTGGAGACAAAGACATACAGGTGGAGACAAAGGACATACAGGTGGAGACAAAGACAGACAGGTGGAGAAAAAGACATACAGGTGGAGACTAGTACAGATGAGTGGAGATAAAGCCGTTTTCGTTAGTTTTTATGAGTTTCTGCCGCTGACAGAGGAAAAGGAAGGAAACCTTCCGGCTGTGCGTCTGAACTTCAGAACTTTGGAGAAAATCAGATGATTTAGGACCAGAACAAATCACTGAACGTTTGGTCTCAAACTCCAGGTCCAGTGGGCAGGTTGAGGACTGTCAGAATGACAAGTGAGGACCGATCAGAACCGTGAGAGCTCACGTGTGGAGTTCTGTTTCTGTTAAGCCGACGTGCCGGGAGAAGCTTTGTGCCTCGCTGTCACTCAGAAGAACAAAGACGACGGCACTCCGGCTTCATCTGTTCAGCCACGGACTCCATGATGAGCCGTGATGCAGGGCGGGTCATGGAAGTGCATTCTCGCTCAGAGATGGAGGCAGACAATAGTTGGGTTGTTGATACGCCGCGCCGCCGAGATTTGTTCGACAAGCCCACGCTCTTTCTGTCGAGCGGTCATGAAAACCAGAATCCAAAGTTCAGATACAAAAACAAGAGGGAGTTTCAAAAAATGTCAGGAGAAAATATTCTGAGCAGAACACTGACCTGAAAAAACAAATCGGTCCATGAGCTTTTACGTTGAAGGGCTGATTTGTTGTATTTTATTGTGTAATCTCTGTGGGGTACCGTTTGTAAAGTTACACAGTCAAAATTTAAAAGCAATATTTTGGTTTATCAGCCTTTCATTGAAAATAATTCATATTTTCACCATATTATTCATACATTTATGAATGTCAGAGTTCCAAACTAAATATTTAATTTACAAGTTATATATTTGGTTTACAAGCTAAATATTTAATTGCAAGTTAAATATTTAGTTAGCAAGCTAAATATTTAGCTTGCTAACTAAATATTTAGCTTGGACGTAAACATTTAGTTTGTAAACTAAATATTTAGTGTGGTGCTAAATATTTAGTTTACAAACTAAATGTTTATGTCCAAGCTAAATATTTAGTTTACAAACTACATACTTAACTTGCAAGTTATTAGTTTGTAAACTAAATGTTTAGCTTGTAAATTAGATATTTAATTTGGAACTATGACATTTATATATGTATGAATAACACAGTGAAATTATGACTTAGAAAAAAAATATTTATTTTCTTTGTCTGAGCTAAATATTTAGTTAGCAAATTTAATATTTAGTTTAGGAATTAAATGTTTAGCTTAGAAATTAAAATGTTTAGTTTGGAAATTGAATGCTTAGGTTTGAAAATAAATATTTAGCTTGGAAGTTAAATTTTTAATATACACCTAAAATTTGGTTCACTTACTAAATATTTAGCTTGGAAGTTAAAATTTTAATTTACACCTAAATATTTAGTTCACTGACAAAATAATTAACTTGCAAGTTAAATACTTAGTTTGTAATTTAAACATTTAGCATGGACATAAACATTAAGTTTGTAAACTAAATATTTAGTGTGGAGCTAAATATTTATCTTGCTAACAAAATATTTAACTTGCAAGTTAAATCTTTAAGTCCAAGCTAAATATTTAGTTAGCAAATAAAAAAATTATTTTGGAAATTATATGTTTAGTTTTGAAAATACATATTTAGGTTGGAGCTAAATATTTAATTTGCAAATTTAATATTTAGTTTTGAATTAAACGTTTAGCTTAGAAATTAAATATTTAGTTTGGAAATTGAATGCTTAGCTTTGAAAATAAATATTTAGCTTGGAAATAAAATAAAATAAATTACACCTAAATATTTAGTTCACTAACTAAATATTTAACTTACAAGTTAAATATTTAGTTTGTAAATTAAACATTTATCTTGGACATAAACATTTATTTTGTAAACTAAGTATTTAGTGTGGAGCTAAATGTTTAGCTTGCTAACAAAATATTTAACTTGCAAGTTAAATTTTTGGTTTGTAAACTAAATATTTAGCTTGTAAATTACAAAGTAAATATTTCATTTAGAACTATGGCATTTATAAATGTATGAATAACAGTGAAATGACTTTGAAAAAAACTTTTTTTTTTTCTTATGAAAGGCTAAATAAACCAAAATATTGCTATTAATTTTTGGACTGTGTAACTTTACACCTCCATAAATCTCATGTTTAAAGTCTTCAGCATTCGTTCCTCTAAATAGGCGGCCATGTTGATGTAAAAACTCACAGGTTGTGTGCAGGTGAGAGCTTTCCAGGACTCCCAGGATGAACGGATCCGTCCTTCCTGCTCTGTGACGCCTCGTGGGAAACTAACAGTTTATTGAAGGTGTTGCATAAACAGCTAACAGTTCGGGGTTGTTAATGCAGTCAGTGTTACAGTCAAACTGAGAGCTGGAAAAAACAGAAAGCTAAAAAAGAGAGAGGAAATCCTCACAGCTTGGTCGGCTTGTGGCACAGCGTGGTGCGTGGCATCAAGAGGCAGCTGCCACTGGAAAACATTCTGCCACTTTGTTTCTGACCCAGGTTTAACTTTTGTACAATCTAAGCATCTTAAGTTAGTAAAACTCACTTAATTATAATTCACACAGATACAATCTGGCTTTGCTCGTGAGTGAAAGAAGAATGAAGCGTGAGATTGACAAACGGATCGGTGCAGCTTCCGCAGTACTGTGGACTCTGTGCCGGTCCACTGTGGTGAAGAGGGAGCTGAGCTGCAAAAGGAAGCTTTCTGAGTGATCTATGTCCCTGCCCTCACATGTGGTCAAGAAAGAACAAGATCTCAGATACCAGCGGTTGAAACAAATTTCCTCGGCAGGGTATACCTGGGCTCTCCCTTGGGTGAGAAGTTCAGTTATCAGGAGAAACTTGGAGTGGAGCCGCTGCTCCTCCACATCGTGAGGAGCCAGTTGAGGTGGTTCATGCATTTATAATGGGCCCTGGACGCCTCCCAGGAGGTTTTCTGGGCATGTCCAACTGAGAAGAGACCCCATGCAGGGAAGACAAAGGACACCTAGAGATATGTCTCATGGCTGGCCTGACATGGCTGTGGAAAGATCCACCTCCATCCTCCACTGATTTACCGAGGTTGTGGAAGCAACAGGTCTTGGAGTAAAAATGAGACCTCCCTCTCCCCAGGGACACTCTCTTCCTGCGAGACCCCAAGGTGTTCCCAGACCAGACCCTGCTGCGTTAAGTTCTTGGTCAGTCCCCTGGTCTCTTCCCAGCGGTACAGGCTTCCTATAAGGAGAGGCCTGGAGCGCCTCAAGCGACTCCTTTCGATGCAAAGGAGCACGGCTTGTTTCCAGGATCTCACTGCCGTGATCCTTTTCGGAGACTGGTGCCCCATGACCTGAGAAGCAGGTACATTCAGTTCATCAGTGACAAGGCTCAGTTTAAACTGACAGGGGAGGTTTTCGTTGTTTGTTGTTGGTTTTTTTTTGCATCAGCAGCTTTGAAAACTCTGCACAGCTGCACAGCTGCACAGCTTGTTGCTCACTTCAAGTTTGAGTCTCCAACAGCTGGAGTTCAGTGAGACAGATGTGACGATGACGACTGAACTGATACAACTTGTTTTACATGGTTACCCGCCAATTTAATCACAGATTTTGAATCAAAGGAACAAAAATGATAAATGTTTATGAATCAGTCATTCTGAGTTTTTCCTGTGATTGGATCGTTCATTCTCACACATGCGCAGCAGCACCCATCAGCTTGTTGTAGAAGCGCGTGCACGGCCACACACGCACACATTTCTGATTTCAACCCCTTCATGCAGACCGTGCACGCAGACAGCAGCTCGTGCAGCCTCTGAGCTGCTCCGACCTGCAGGTTGGTGGGTGAGCACTGCGGAGCACCCGGCCTCCTCTTCCTCCTGCTCCTCCTCATCAGGCGACATGGCGCTGGAAGAGGAGCGGGGATCCGCCTTCACCTGGATGGAGGCGGAAGACCCGGACCAGGTGAGGCCGGAGGAGACCCGAGCCAACCCAGAACCCCTGCAGCTCCTCCTGCAGCCTGCAGGTTCCTGTCCGCTGCAGTTCACACCCTCTCTCCCCTCCTCCTCTCCCTCATCTCCCCCCTGCAAGCCTTGGAGCTGCAGAACCAGAACCGAACCTCCCACACCTCCCAGTCAGCCCAGTTCCGTCCGGGATGTTACTGACCTGCTGCTGCGTCTGGAGAGGTGAGGTGGCGGACGCGGATCCGGTGAGTCTGGAGCCGAACCTCCGCTGCTGCCCGTCCTCTACCCGCCTCTCTCTCTCCTCCTCCTCCTCCTCCTGCGGACCGGATTACCTCACAGCCTCCTCCCTCTGCTCCTCCAAGCTGGAGAGAGAGTCGGAACCACATGGGTTAAAAACAGCCTAACATGGGGCTCGGTCTGAACAGAGCTAAAATTTGAGCTAATAAACAAAACAAAAAACATAAAAAAAAATAATTATAATCTGTGAGGATGGGAAGAAATAAACAAAAAATACAACCAGCCCTGCAAACTTGTGTAAAATGTAACAAAAAAATAAATGGAATGATTTACAAATCAAACATTTGGAGGGGACCAAAGATGCAAAATTCACTTTTTAATCTAAAAAAGCTAAGTCTGGTCCTCTGGACATTCAAAAAACAAAAAAAAAAAAAAAAAAATTGTAGAAACGTTTCGTCTTTCGTCCGAAAGACTTCCTCAGTCTGAGGTGCTGGGTTCAGCTCAGTCTTATAAATAGCACCCTCTCACAGTGTTACACAACCAGTTGGCTGATGACAGCCTGAAACCAGCTGCTCACATGATCAAGGAGGACCATCAGCCTAACAATGGATCGTTAGCACCCTGATGGTTGTTTGCTATTCACAGAGGGCTGAGTGATACCAGCAATCACAGCATTGTAGGAGGGGGACAGTTGAACTCGGAGGCCTCCACCCCTGTTTAATGATGGGCGGTTTCTTTTCACAAAGATGGCCTCCTTTACTCCTCTCTCAAACCATCGTTCCTCTCTATCAAGGATGTGAACATCTTCATCCCTGAAAGAGTGACCGCTGGCCTGGAGATGAGTGTAGACTGCAGAGTCCTGACCTGATGATGTTGATCTTCTGTGCTGGGCCATCCTTTTGGCCAGTGGCTGTTTAGTTTCCCCGATATAAGACTGATCACAGCCCTCCTGACACTGAACAGCATACACAATGTTACTCTGTTTTTGCCGGGGGACTGGATCTTTGGGATGAACCAGTTTTTGCCGTAATGTATTTTGAGGTTTAAAAGCCACTGGGACGTTGTGTTTAGAAAATAAACGTCTCAATGTCTCTGAAACCCCTGCAACATATGGAATGGCCACTGGTCTGGGTCTGGGTTCCTTCTTTTCACCTGATGGCTGGCTGGAGTCCTGTTTGGGTTTCTTCTCTGCTACAATGCTGTGATTGCTGGTATCACTCAGCCCTCTGTGAATAGCAAACAACCATCAGGGTGCTAACGATCCATTGTTAGGCTGATGGTCCTCCTTGATCATGTGAGCAGCTGGTTTCAGGCTGTCATCAGCCAACTGGTTGTGTAACACTGTGAGAGGGTGCTATTTATAAGACTGAGCTGAACCCAGCACCTCAGACTGAGGAAGTCTTTCGGACGAAAGACGAAACGTTTCTACAATTTTTTGCTTTGTTTTGTTTTTTTTTTTTTTTGAATGTCCAGAGGACCAGACTTAGCTTTTTTAGATTTTTCTACCTGGATTATTGAGCATGCATCAGGGATTCACTTTTTAATGTTTTTTTTTACTCAACTTTGGTTATGTACTTCTTAAAAAAACAGTCCTAGGGCCAAAAAAATGCACCCAGTGGTTTATTTACTCTAAGTATATTTATTTTTCAGTGATATAAATGTCTTGTTTTCAAATCCTGGCGCTTGTGATGTCACAAGCTGCAGGACAACCCACCCCAACCTGAGTCCAGCCCCTCACCTAGCAACCCCTGGTGATGCTCCACCCACTTCAGTATAAAAGACGTCACGGTTGTTTTTCCTGAGTTCATCTCAGAGTTCGATGTTTCGTTGTTGTTAAAATGCAGTACCGCTAATAACTAATTATCTATCAGTAAAAACAAAAAAACTTATTTACGGGCTCTTAAATCAACCGGACGACTGCTCACGGACCATATCCGTTCAGCGCCGGATGTGGTCCGTGAAAAAAAGCGGTCCCTACTAGAGAGAGCGTGTATAGACACAAGAATGCAGACTGGCAGGCTAAGTTAATTTAATAAGCTAAAAAGAGGAAATCTGCAAACCAAAACATCATGAATCACAGCCAGAGATGAGAATGAGCCCATTAAGGCTGGAGGGGATTCAAACCGGTGGCTTTGATGGACCCTATAAGGTCAAAGTCAACATTCTGCAATGCATTGTGGTCTAGATATATTCATTCCTACTTCTGGTCTTTAACGTCTAACTCTGGCCTCCTTGTCCAAAATAATTACAGGTAGTCCTTGACTTACGACGGTCTCGAGTTACAACGTTTCATGGTTACGACAGCGGGTTCGGATGTTGTCAGTCCATACAATGGGCGTTATCAACTGTTATCATCCCCATATATAGCGGCGAAACTGTCCAATGTACCTCCTAGCATGTTTAAAAGAACGTTATCAGCGTTGTTATCACTGTGAGTAGGCAGCGTGTTTCCGTAAACCCGGAAGTGTTGTGTTTTTGTTTTTTTCAGCTTATGTAACCGTTTTCCTAAACCTAACCTTAAACCTGACCCAGAGCACCAACCCTAAACCTAACCCCCTTACCCTTGTGCCTAAACCTAACCAAGACCCTAAACCTAACCCAAGACCATCCATCCATCCATCCATTGTCTTCTGCTTATCCGGGGTCGGGTCGCGGGGTAGCAGCCTAAGTAAGGAAGCCCAGACTTCCCAAGACCCTTTACTCTAAACCTACCACGTAGCTAAAGACGGAGCCTGCTGTCATCGCTTGTAACGGTGACAACATACCTTTAAACCTCCTAGGAGGTGCAGGAGGGGCAATCTGACCGTTACGTATGGGGATGATAATAACATATAATGGCCATTTAATGGTTGATAACATCCGAAGCGGGTGGTTACGACATGCATCTCCATTAAAAAAATAATAATACATTAATAATATTTTGACATTTTTATTTTGAAAAGCCAAGTTACGCAGTTTCCGGCAGTTTCCGGTTAGCTGCGGAGGCTAGCTGCTCTTTACTCTCTAAAAAAGCTAAGTCTGGTCCTCTGGACATTCAAAAAACAAAACAAAACTTGTTGGACCAAGCTGGACAGGCAGCAGCTGTGGATAAGTAGCTGTTTTATGGACGGCGGTTTTACGACGTAAACGAATGGAGAATCCGGAGGAGGGTCGGAGGAACGGAGGAAATGGCTTCACCAGCATTCCAGAGTAGGAAATTAACTCTTTTTTCCCTTCATTATGGCTCCAAATGTATGTGTTTTTTTATAATTATGTAGGGTACTGTGTTAGGATTGGCTAAGTGCTTGGTAAAATAAAGTACTGTACGTATAAGGTGCAGTTTGGACGTATGTTCCGACTTACGTTGAAATTCGAGCTACGACGTGGCGTAGGAACGGATCTCCGTCGTAAGTCGAGGACTACCTGTATTATAAATTATGATTTAGTTTGATGTTTTTGGTGTGGATTCACATTTGGAGTCCAAACGTCTTTCAGCTGCTCTGCGATCATTCTGACACCTGGCAACATCACGCACAACATAAAATACCAATAAAACTCACTTCTTTTTTTTTATCATTCATTTAATGTTTGCAGGTGTAAAGGACCAAAACGCCAGAGCTGCTGACTCTGAATACCCGAAGTGTATTGGAGCGGGTGAGTTTACATGCTCGCTGCCGTTAAAGGTGGATGTAACAGGGAACAGGTGAAGGTGGGCGTGGCCAAATAAAGGAGCAGAAACGGACTGTGGAAAAGTACTGGGAGAATGAACCGGTGAATCGGAGGAACAGAAGTAAAAACAAAGAACTCAAAGCTGATGAATCTGGTTCACGCTGTGGACTCGGGTCAATAGCGTGATTCAGTTCACCTGAGTTGATCACACTTCACCTGCATGGGCTCAGAACCACTTCCTGTCAGGATCTGGGTTTTATTTTGTTAGTTTGTTTATTTAGTGATTTTTGTGTTCATTTGTGTCGCCGGTGTTTTCATTTCCTCAGTTCTTTGTTTCCTTTCTGAAAATATAGCGGTCCTCCTCTGTCTGTTTCTGGCCACGCCCACTCACACCTGCACCCTGTCTCGTGTAGCTCAACGGTTTCTCATATTTTCATCCCTAAAAGGTCTTCTGCCTGCATTTATTCCACAGTTTAAAAAAATTACCATGCCGAGTCCGGTTCTCCTCGTGTGCCGTGTGTCATCTTGTAAGTTTTGTTCTGTTTTTATAATAATAAACCTTTTACTGGCTCAGAGTTAAAAAAAAAAAAGTCTCTCTGATAGTATAGGGGTGCATTAGGGCCTCTGGAATTGGAGAGCTTCAGTAAAATTGTATTATTTCGACTGCATATAAAAAAATTGGTTTGAGATTACAAAGCATCCTTCTGTTTTGTATTTAATCTTCATGAACCAACAGTTTCTGGAACCGGGGTCATCAAAGTAACTTGAACATAAGGTAAACTTTACAATATTTAAATTTAGTCACAAAGTGTTTTTATGTCTCGATTTGTTCACGGCTTGTTATAGTCTCCAGGTTGGTTTTGCACCTGAAACTCTCCCAAAGTCGTCCCAGACTTTTCGGCTCCTGCATGAGAAACTGATTTATTTGCAGATTTTCAAGAAATTAAATATTTTGAATTTGAACGTGAACAGGGCGAGGTCCTGCAACTCAACGTGAGGAAATATGGATCCACCACAAATCATATGAGATATTTTTAGACTCCCTCATAAAGGTTGTTAGTTTGTCCACAAGTACAAGCTTTGAGGATGACTCCCAGCTACTACCACACCAGATTTCAGCACATCTGTAAAATAAATGCACGTTGGACTCAATTGGTTTAGTTCAGTTAGAAAGGAGCAGGAGCTTCATTTCCAGCTGCTCAGAGCTTAATGCAAACAGAACCAGAAGTCCAGTCTGAGCAGCTGCTCCTTTCAGAAATATATAAAAACATGTCAACTTCCTGCGGTGCGTTCAGGTGTCAGCAGCTTTCAGAGGGGCTGCTGACGTGAAGCCTGCAGGAACACTCATTGTTAAAAGGTCATTATGAGCCTCGTTTATCACTGAGCTCACACGTGCACGCACACAGATGCACAGACACAGTGCAAACAGAAAGGACAGGTGCTGTGAGCCGCAGGTCACGCTAAGAACACGCCAGACTCTAAACAAACATTTACAGAAGAGAACTCTTTAAAGTCTCCTGGTTTACTGGGAACGGTCCTTTTAACTGGATGAGTTCTGGTTCTGACCCAGTTTAGAATCAAGCTACAACTTCTTTGAGTCGTTAGAGCAGGTTTGTCTGTTAAAGCTGCTATATGTAACTTTTCTAACAATAAATTTTTAACATATTTCTTCACTCTGTCACTAGATTGATGTTAGAGAAGTAATCTCTGAAAAAAACTTTAAAAAAAATATTGTCCCCTTGCTTCTCCAGGTGGTAAATAAGCATTTCTAAAAAGAAAAAGTGACCCGCCATTTTCCAGCCAATAAAAACAAAGTTTGTAACCAGCCAATAAAAACCGAGCTTGAATTTGAATCAGCCAATAAAAACAGAGCTTGAATTTGAATTTTAACAGACCACAAGGGGGCAGAGCCATATATGGCTCTGAGGGGGAGGGATCAGAATGCTTTGCTTGTTGAAATTTTTTCTAAGTGCTGATGTTCTACAGAAACTGCAGACTGAACCTTTAAAGCTGCACTATGTAACTTTGTAATGCAGTCTGTAACTTTTCTAACAATATATTTTTAACATATTTCTTCACTCTGTCACTATCTACTGACAGACTGATGTTAGACAAAGTAATCTCTGAAAAAAACTATAGTCCCCTTGCTTCTCTATCAGCATTTATAAAAACACTAAAAACACAGAGTGACCCGTCCTTAACCAGCCAATAAAAACAGAGTTTGAATTTGAATCAGCCAATAAAAACAGAGCTTGAATTTGAATTTCAGCAGAGCCTCCCCCTCAGAGCCATATATGGCTCTGAGGGGGAGGGATCAGAATGCTTTGCCTG
The DNA here is from genome assembly GCA_038048925.1 of Garcialebias charrua. Lineage (NCBI taxonomy): Eukaryota > Metazoa > Chordata > Actinopteri > Cyprinodontiformes > Rivulidae > Garcialebias > Garcialebias charrua. The sequence goes on from JBBPBX010027626.1 coordinate 25,027, forward strand.
TTGAAAATTTTTCTAAGTTCTGCACTCTACAGAAAGTTACACATAGCACCTTTAAATCAAACTGATTTAGGCTATTTATTTCTTTATTTGAGAAAAGTCTTTATTCTATATTATGTTAAACTAGTCTCTTTATGCATCTGTTTAAAGTTCAATTTAAAATAAAATTTTAAAATTTTAAACTAAACAATTCATCAGAGAGAAGTTCTGCACTGTTTTCTTTCTTTGTCTTAAAATGACTGACATTTTCGTTTGTTCATTTACAAAGTATTTTACTGTAACAATTTTAAAACTTATTTTTATAATTTATTGCTTACTTGGTAAAAATCTTTTTTATTTTACAGGAAAATGACAACAAAAACTATTATTTTGTGAAAATTAATGTGTTTTGCTGAGTCGTTATTTGCACAGTTGTCTTTTTTCATTCATTACTTGTACTTTTTTACATATTAACTACATCTTCATGGTTTGTTTTATTTTAGCTGTTCATTCATCAAAACATTCAGCTTGTGCAGGAAATGGCTGCTCTTAATTTTGTCAATACTTTTCAGAATATTTGACTGTAACAACAAAAGTTTCCTCCAAATAAATATATTATGATCTCTTCATTTATTCATTCATTCAACCTTTATTTATACAGGCTAGGCTCGTTGAGCCACGGGGACTCATTTACAAGAGGGACCTGTCTCACTCACACCCAGGGTCAATTTAGAGTTACCAATCAGCCT
>JBBPBX010027627.1:0-11268 GCA_038048925.1 Garcialebias charrua
TCTGTTTCCTTCAAGGAGAAGTAGAGGTCACACTGTGAGCTAGCCCTGCAAGCGAACAAGTCCACAGAGGCTCTCCCAAATCGTGACCAGACCTGTTCCACAATCTGTGGGTTCAGGCTCCATTCTGAAGCCAAGAGAGGCCCTCTTGAGAGGATTTAGATCACCGGGGACATGAGTCGCCCTAAGTGACAAGATTCTTGGAGCACACCACGTGAGCATCTTCTGCGTCAGTCCGAGGAGGGACGGGACCTTGTCCCTCACTCTCTGTTGATGAAGGACACTGTGGTCCTGTTATCTGATTTCACCAGGATGTGCAACCCAGCAATCAGAACTTTACTGAATAAGTATTTTAATGACAGGAATACGGCCAGCAACTCCAAGAAGTTGATATGTAATCTCGCTTCCTGTTTATTCCAAAGGCCGCAGGCGTTCTGATTTCTGCAGATCGTCCCCCATCCTGTTTTAGAGGCGTCCGTCGTGATGACTACACGAGATGACACCCTTCCCAGTGGGACCCCTTCCGTGAAAACAGACAAATCTCTCCAAGGTTCCAGGGCCTTCAGGCACTCTGAATCTATCCTAACCTTTCCTGCTTGACTAGTCAGGGCGGGTTGTGTCTGTCGGTTTAGCCATACTTGTATGGCCCGCATTTTCAGTAATGCGTGTGGCACACAGGGAATGGCTGCCGCCAAGAGGCCTAAAAGGCGTTGGCACGTTTTCACAGGGACCCGTTGATCCAGTTTAAATCTTTCCAGGCAACGGCAAATGGAGGAAACTCGTTCCTATGAGAGCCTTGCTCTGTACCGGACAGTGTCGATCTGTACTCCCAGAAATACGGTAACCCGTGATGGAGTTAGATCACTCTTTTGGAGGTTTATGACAAACCCCAGAGACTTCAGGTGAGAGATCACCCTATAGGAGTGTGACTGGGCTTGCATTCTGCTTCTAGCCAGAATCAGCAGGTCATCCAAGTAATTCATGACCCTGAGTCCTTGATTCCTAAGGGGGGTCAGGGCTGCATCCAAACATGTAGTAAATATACGAGGAGCAGTCTTTAAACCGAAGGGTAAAGCCCGAGATACACTCGAGCGTCCTCACGATACGCCTATACGCAGCGTACGTACGCTGTGGCAAAAGCGTAGCCCCGCGTAGCCCCTCAGGGCACGTACGCGCAAAAGTATTTTTTTTACTACGCATACGCGATGCGCGGTGTCTGAACATAAACTTCCCCGGCGCCGGACTGTTTTGTATGTTACACAAATTAAATAAATTCCCCTTCTTTATCGCTGATCGGGCCTTTTCTTTTGTTTTTTTGCCTAAAGTCAAGTAACCGCTTCTTCCTCCGTTCACTCGATGATTGAAATGAATGAATTCAGGTCCTACCTGGGTGCGGCGATGTTTTAAATATCCCTGGTGGGCTGTGTGCTGCAGGAAAAGCACTCCCTGTTATTATTTTTATTTCTGAGAGAACTTTTTACAACATATATAGTAGAAACACCGCATGAACACCGCCGCGGTCTTCAAGGCGCTACATGAGCTGGCTGTCAATCATTTCAGTAGGCGTGTCAGCAAGTAACCAATCAGCGAGCTCAGTTGAGTCCCCTCCGTGCACAGCTGCTCATATTACAACAAGGAGAACGCGAGCGTTTGAAAGCTGATAGTTTCTGACATATGCTGAAGCATATCAGCAAAACACATGCGCACAAAATGCGCGCGTATGGTGGCGTACCTGAGGACGCATGAGTGTATCTCGGGCTTAAGGCTTTGAATTCATAAGCATTCCCTTCGAACGCAAAGCGGAGGAACTTTCTGTGTTTCCTCCACACGCCTATGTGGAAATAGGCATCTTTCAAATCCTTTGAACATGCGTAGTCACCGGGCCTCACAGACTGGAGAACTTGTCGCAGTGTAGCATCTTGAACTTAAAAGTTTTTATTCTCTTATTCAGAGTCCTTAGATCCAGAATCGGTCTCAGGGAATGATCGTTTTTGGGCACCAGGAAGTACTTCCTGTAGTGGCCAGAGCGTAGTTTGCGTCTTGAGACCAAACTTATCACTCCCATTTGCAACATCGTCAAAACTTCCTCCCTCAGCACGTGTACACGTGTAGGGTTAATCTTTGATTGCAGTACCCCTGTGAAGTGGGGCGGTCTTCTTGTGAACTGCAACTTGAGCCCGTGACATATCGTTGTCATGACCCAATCATTTGGTAGACACGCCTTCCAGGCCTGCGCGTCAGTGTTAATTTTGTCGACTAATTATTTTCGTCGACTAAATGTTTTCATTGATTTGTCAACTAAAATTAGACTAAAACAAAAAAAATTCTGATGACTAAGTAATGACTAAAACTAAATGATGTTTTAGTCACATGACTAAGACTAAAACTAAATTAAAAATAGCTGTCAAAATTAACACTGGATTCAAGTACTGCTTGTAGTTTTACTGTTAAAAGCAAGGTTAGACAAATAATGTTTGAAAAAAGTTTTATTTGTTGTTGTATGTATTGCATATTAAGATTAATATTATGGTTAAAACATTGTTTTGTTTTAGTAACTACAGAGAATTGATGAAAAGTTTTTACTATGTATAACTTAGTCGACTTAATTGACTGTAGATTTAGTCGACTAAATGTTTTCATTGATTTGTCAACTAAAATTAGACTAAAACAAAAAAAATTCTGATGACTAAGTAATGACTAAAACTAAATGATGTTTTAGTCACATGACTAAGACTAAAACTAAATTAAAAATAGCTGTCAAAATTAACACTGCTGCGCGTGCGCGCTGAGCCTGGACGGCATGTTCAATTGCTGCTCGTCGTGTTTTAGCGCTGGAGAGGTGGCCTTTGACCCCTCTCGTGCTCTCTCAAGCAGGCTGGTCGGCCCAGCAGAAGATATTGCGAGATCTGACCGTCTCTGGCAGAGCTCGTATATCAAAGTCAAAAGTCAGAGTCAAAGTCAACTTTATTGTCAGAACTGCAATATGTACAGGACATACACAGGATTGAAATTGCGTTTCTCTCAGTCCCTCGGTGCAACAGTAACCATTTAAACACTAAAACACTGAAACATTTAATAAACATAAGCATAAAATAGTAAAAGTGTAACACTGTCCTGAGTTTTTGCATAGTAGTATAAAAGTATGAAAATTTACACCAACACTAAAACACTAAACATTTAATGAACATAAGCATAAAATGAAATAATAAAAGTGTAATACTGTCCTGAGTTTTTGCATAGTAGTATAAAAAAGTATAAAAAGTATATCTATAAAATAAACTGAAGGTTCTAGCATTGACATTTGCAAAGAGTGGCAAAGCAGCATATGTATATCTTGCTGTGGTTCATAGTTTGACCACATGGTTTGTGTTTTATAAAAATGGGACTCGAGTCAAGAACCAGGGCAGTTTGTGCTTTGGTACTTTTATTTTTGTACATGCCTGAAACAGTTTTTGTTTTGTTTACACATACAGTAGGCGAGTCATGTTTGGTGCGCGCACACATGTCACCAGCTCCTCGTAGTACTTTACAAGTAGAGACTGGGCTCAAAAGGTTAGGTTCCCGTACCGCGTGGGCGGGCAAACCTGTAAAATTATCAGTTCGTCCTGCTTCATCAGGCCCGAATCTGAGTTCCACACGGGGTCACTGAAGAGGCCCTCGGCTCGTACTGGAAAGTCTCACTGTCACCAGCGGGTCTCTTCCGTGGGAGGCCACGCATGTCTTCCTTTGAGGATGCAAAGCTTTTCCTCGGCAACCCCTCGCGGAGGGCTTCCGCCTGTTTGCGTCTTTGTTCCAGCCTGGCCTGGACGCGTTCCAGGGCTCCCCCGAAGAGTCCCATGGACTTGATCGGGTGCTGGAGGAAGGTGGACCTCTGTTTTTTTGGGAGGTCCGACAATGTTAGCCAAAGATGGCGCTGGGCGACAACTATTTCTGCCATTGCTCTGCCTTTCGAAATGGCTATTGTCCCCATCATGCGGAGCACAAAGTCAGAGGCACGGCGGGCCTCCTCCATGGCCTCCGTTGCGGCCTGCTCGTTTTTGTTACCTGGATATCCTGCAGTTTTTCTGCCAGGTACGCCTGCACCATGGTTGATGCATTCATTGCGCGAGCCGCGAGGCCCTGAGCCTTGTAGCACTTCTCAAGTTGTTTCTCCGAAGCGTGGCAGGCCCTGCTGGGTAGCGCTGGTTTCGTCCCCGTGGCTGCGGGGGCCAGGTGAGCCGCCAGAGTCTCCTCTATCAGGGGTGCGCTGGCGAGGCCCACTGTCTCCATTCCCGCGACATCAAGGAGTCGGGATAGTGGCAGCGTGATGGGAGCTCCGGGTTCCACCCAGGAGCGTTTGAGCTCCATGAGGAAGTCCGGAAAAACAGGCATTTTTCTGCGATGTTGTCGGCTGCTTCGCATAGAAGTAGTTTCCCTCCAGCCTCGTAGCCTGTTGGCAAGGCGTGGGGTCTGGCCACGTGACCTGCAGGGCATCCGCCGCACTATGGCACAGGTCGAACAGAGCAGGGACCGACAAGTCCGGTTCCGGTAGGATTTGCGCCAGGTTCTGGGAGGAATCCACACTTTCTCCTCTGTAACCGTATTTGGCGTCTTGGTCAGACACTTCGGGCGTCGAGTCCTCAACGGCAACTGAGGAGTCCGATACATTGTCATCCCCGACTCGACCGCTGCATTCCAGGTCCACGTTCTCGAGCTCCGGTTCAGGAGCGAGCAGCTTCGTGCGACATGCGACCTTCAGCGCCGCGGCCTTAGCCATGGATTTAGCCAACGCATCCGCGCTGCGTTTCCTCACTACCGCCGACATTCAACGGCAGTGGGAGCAGGAGTCGGGGAATTCCAGCGCTTTTCTCGCGTGCAGAATCGCTAGGCAGACAGGACAGGCCTCGTGGGTGTCCGTCGCCGAGAGTGAGTATCCGCATCCGCTGGGGCAGAGGCGCGAGCGAGGGCTTGTCGTCCTGTTGGTTTTCTTCTTCTTTGTCCTCCGTTTTCCCTTCTTGGGAGTTATATCCGGAGACAAGAAGCGTCGAAGTTGTTACTAGTTTCCTTTTGTTCGAAGCCGTCCTCTCCGTCGTCTTGCTTTTGCTGGCTAGCCTGCTAATGATTAGCAGGGAGTGTTGTGACACAGTTAGCGCCGTCGAGCGAAGCAGCTGCGGAAAGAGAAGAAAACTTCATGGTAAGTAGAAAAACGCTGGACTAGCTTTCGCCAGCCCAGCAGTACGCAGGAAAATTTCTCTGTATGCTCAGTGTAAGGAGCAAGCACCTCAATCGAGCAATGCGACAACAGAGAAGTCCCACGAAGTTCAGGTTTTAAGCGAGGTGAAGGGCAAAAAAGAGAAAGATGGATGGGCGTCAGCGGCTTAAATACCCAGAGGGCGGGGCCTCTGGCGCAACACTGACGCCCTTGCCGTAAAGGCGTGAATGTATTCCTTCAGGTAATCGCGCGGGGGTGCAATTCCCATAGCATATGTTGCACCGAGAGAACATGACTGAAAGGGAACAACGCGTGCATGGAGATAACATGCAAACTCCACTCAGAAAGGCCCCCTGGACTGGAATTTGGGCCAGGGTAACCTGCTCGCTGAGAGGCAGCAGCTCTACCAGTTGTGCCACCGTCCTGCCATGAAATGTCTCAACAACAAAAAAAATCATCCAGATGACCTGAATGAACTTGGTTGGATTTTTTTTACCTGAATTATTGAGCATGAACTTTGATGCTTGCACTTATAGTTTGGACTCGTTTTTATTTGCCTTAGGTATGAGCTTGGGGCTGCGCTCTTCATCGGCTGGGCAGGTTCCATTCTCTGCATCCTTGGGGGAAGTATCTTCTGCTTCTCAATAACAAGTTCCTTTTCCAAAAGGTTTGTACAAGCAACTAATTCTTGATTATTAATTAGCGTGTAGGACAACTAACTGTTGTGTTCTGTCTTCCTACAGGCACAGTCAGATAAATTACGTACACAAGGGAGGTGTCTCACATTCACATATCTCCTCCTACACCAGAGGGCAAACAAAGTCTGTAAACGAGAGGCCACCTGCAGAAAACAGCAACCCCTCCAAGATTCAGCACTTCGATAGGAATGCCTATGTGTGAAGGGTGTGATTCTTCAGGGCGTGTTAAAGGTTTTACATTAAGTTTGTTCGTCAACAGAAGTCACTGTAACTGATTGGTATCGAAGCTCGCCAGGAGTTAGGTTTAAAATTCATTCATGTTTCTTCAAGGAGGATGAATTTAATGTTTTCTGATCCAGTTCAGTCAATGAACTCAGGAGTTTTGTTCCTCAGTCGGTTCTATTCTGCAAGATGTGGTCAAATGTTTACATAAACCATGGACATGGTTGTTACCTCAACTTTGGGAATTGAATGATTGATTTGAACTGGGCTTTTTCCAGAATGGAATGATAAGATAACATACATTTCAATTATTTATTTTTATTTTTTCAAATCCACACTGGATAACATTATACAAACAGGCTCAAAGCCTCAATTGTTCTTTCGTAAGTTGTACCTTGAGAGTTTTTGTCCTGCTCCTGGTATAATTCTGGCTGAATATTTGACCACTCCTCTTGGCAGAACTGGGATAATTTGGTCTTTTGGTTTGTTTCCTGACATGGTTCCACCTATTAAACCAATGGTGGGCCACAGTTTATTTCCAGAGGGTCAAACTGAGTTATTTGAAGCAATCGAAGAGCCACATAGTAAATTGGAAAATACATTTTATTTAAGGCAGATCATCTGGAAGATATTTAGATGCCTTTTCTTGTATAGCATAGTTACCATGCTTGGTAAAAATATGTCTCCCCAATACCCTTTAGGAATAAAGGATCAGGATATCTGTAAACTGGCAACATATTAGCTTAAATTATGCACAAACATGTTATACATTTGCTTTATGGATTCTTTAAATTTAAGTTTAGTTCTGAAAACAAAAACAAACAAACAAAAAATGAATTACAAGGCAAAAAAGTTTTGGCTGTTTTCATTTAAAAGGCTCAACATGTTTTTGTTTAAGAAGTTTACTTTATTTACATGTCTATTATTTTAGGTTTCATTGATTACGGTAAATGCAGAATTTCATCAAATTATTATTATTATTTTTTTTTTCAGTTAAGGATGTTGAGAGGGTCTTTTTTGGCCATCAGGCCATATATTGCCCATGTGTGTTTTAAACGTCTCCCATTTTTTTTATTGGATTTGTGCTGTGGAAGGAGAGTTCAAAGTCTTAATGTTAGTCTGCTTTATCCAGACTGGTTTTAATGTGTGTTTGAAGTCATTCTTCTGTTGAAACACCCAGAGGTGTTCCAGTTTTAAACATCTATTGTTTAATTAATTTAATCTGGTAATGATTGGTTAAAGTGGGCGTGGCTTTTAATTAAAAATAAATCACTTCTCAGCCTTTTGGCTAAGACCAAGTGTAATTAAAAATAAATGAATAAATTTGACTGTTATAAAACCACACCATGACTCTTTCAAATATTATTTCCTGTCATAGCTGTCTCATTCTACAACCTTTCTACACAACTTGCTCAAATAAATTGGTAAACATATGTATTGTATATATTTATTATTGTGGGAGGAATCAATCCAAACATGCACACCCATTTTTTTTAAATTCATTCAAGTTTTATGTTGTATTATAATTCCTATATTAAAAATAAAAAAATTCAAATCTGTTAACAGCCTGAAACTATGTCAATAAAGACCATGATGGGTGTATGTAAACATCTTGACTGCAACTGGAAATTACAATTATAAAACGGCATCATCTAAAGCATGGTCCATACCATTTTAATCAAACATTTGCAACTTTATCACTGTTTTGTAAGTAGTAAAAAAGTGTATTTTATATGGAAAAAATAAAAAGATAAATAATTTGGTTGGTTGTACATGTTTGTGGTTATTGTACAATGCCAGTACCTCAAATTGTATACGTGTATTATTGTGTACATGTACATTTTATCAGTCAGGTCATCTGGACGGTTTCTTTTTTTGCTGAGACATTTCATCCTTCATACAAAGGACTTCTTCCATCTGAGGCACCACCAACAAACTGAGCATGAACTTTGGTGTTTTGAACCACTTTGGCATGGCTGCTTCAGAGGAGTTGACAGGGGAGAGGGCGGGCCCCGGAGGCCATCTTATGTTTGTGGGGAAAGAAACCGTCCAGATGACCTGACTGAACATTGTTGGATTTTTAGCTGGATTATTTAGCATTAACTTTGGTGTTTTGAGACATTATATCTTGTTTTATGTAGTACTGTACAAACATAAATATTTTGTAACTCAAAGGGAAAAATGTTTTAGCCAATTGCGCTGTTTTTATTTCTGCTTGATTTCACAGATACTGTGTTTTCTGATTTTTATTGGGTCTTTACTGTAGATAGCAGCGCTTTGGCTTTCATTTTTCAAACAATCTTACACATAATCAACATAACACTATTGGTTGGTAATAAACCTTCCAATACTTTACTTTAAAACTGTATTTTCTGGTGACTAAAATGTAAACACATATGGTCATGTATTTCATCAAATGGAAAAGTATCAACTGAAAAGTGTAGCTTGAGGTGGTAAAGCATTCCCAAAACATGAGGCATATTCCCTAAAGTTTACTGAAAACATCTTACCCATCTTCCAGAGCCCCTATCAACACCAGAAACACAAACTCACATTCATCCTCTCCACCCTCTGATCTGACGTGTACAGCTAAACATCCAAGTGTATGTTCCGACTGTTTTTCAGATGCTCCTTTAACACATTTCTTCAATTTAGCAATGAGGAAGCGTTATATCCAAATATTTGGTTTCTTGATCTCATCGTTGGGATGGATATTTGTGTTGTGCACCATGGCGATGGACGACTGGAGAATCAGTCAAGTAGGAGGTGAAGGTGGTTCTTACATCATCAAGGTGGCTTGGTACTGGTCCAACCTGTGGAAGGACTGCTACACAGAATCCACAGCTGTCACCCACTGCAGGGACTACGGGGTCGTCTGGAACGTCGTCTGTAAGTTGCAAACCAAAGAAATAAAGCTGTATTTTGAAACATGTTACTGTTCTGTTGTTTAACAGGCAGAGAATGGTGCAGCTTTGATACTATGGTACTCCTCAAAGAAAAACAGAATTTAAACTTAACCCAAAGCTAATGTGTAACGTAAAAGTAAAGACATTACATAATTTAAAATGGTAAAACAATAGCAGTAATTGCTCTTGTTTAAGTTTGTGTCACTAGTTTGAGTGTTTGGTTAACAGCCTCCATGGTAGAGCGTCCTGGAGTAACCAGAAGACTGCTAACAGGTGGCTAAATGTTCCAAACTCATTTTGAGAATTGGTTTTATGGTATTTTCAAATTGATCAATAAGTCAACAATCTAAAAAAATAAAAAATAAACTATTTGTGGTAAAGGAAATGATGACACTTCTACCTTTGCATCACTGCCATCCCATTTTCCATGCTCCCCCACCTTCCTCCCAGAACCTCAGTACCCTCCTGCCATGTTAATGAGCCACCCTTAATTTTGTATACACTGAAAACCATACTGGTTTTAACACACTGTATTATTCGTAATTGGGAACCACTTGTATGGTTAGTTTGTGCCGGAAGACCTTGCCAAGTCCCTGCAAAGACCACATACATACTAATTACTTTCCATAGCAGTGAGGTCATCATCCAGTTTGAAGAGACACATTACACTTTTTGATTATCCATGCTGCTGATCTCTTGCCTTTAAGCTGATGTATTCATACCCACCTTGCTCACAACAGACTCATGTTCAGGCTGGTGTTTAACATATCATATTATATTGTATTGTATATACTGTATATATTTAAGGGCGGACACCTCCTCTCCGTCTCTGCTTTGCTTTTGCTCTGTCTTGTCTGTGAAACTGTCTGAGAGCCTCTCTTCTACAAAATCTTCCTAATCATAACTATGGACTTCAATTTGGTCAGTTGGTCCCTCAACACAACTGATAACATTTCTTCAAAAGGAAGACAGGCTGTAGGAGAGCTGATTTGCCCTGTTGGCATGCACACAGCTGGATATCTCATCGACTTGGAAGACTTGATGATGTGTCTATCTGCTGTCATCTGTGGATCTTAAGGACACATATTTAATTGGATGCATGATAACTGGTTCCTGCTTTTTGGATTTGGCTGGTTCCTGGTCTATCAACACACAAGGAAGACGTCGGCAGCAAATCTGGACCTGGTCAGGCTGCCTGCCTTACATGACGGCTTGGTTCATGTCTCAAGAAACCAGACTTTTGGCTGAATGGATTAGATCTCGGGGATTTTCTCAGACACGTCGCATTGGTATGGTCATTTAATTTGGACATTTTCGGAACCGAGTGGACCAACACAGACTGAAGGTAGATGTCATTAAAGTTCTGTCTGTCCCCAAAACTATCGTGTTTATCTGAAATTTGGCTCACTGACAGGCCTTGACAGGCCATCTTATCTTAACACGCCTGAGAAGTTTTGTAAACTTGACACTCTCACCCTCCCAACCCTTCTGCTGAGGAATCCCACAAACTTTTCAGAGGAGCCCAGCTGAATAAACATTCTGTCATCATTTCAGGACTCTGGATTAGTCTCTGGCCGTCCTCGGCAGCCCCCGCCCCCATGAGTGTGCACAGATCTCTCCAGAGGGAACTACTGTATATGAACTGAGTGATTTTATCTGAACTCTGCAGTGCCTCTGTGTACTGTTCTATGGCTACTCACCACCTTTGAGTCCCCACCCCCTCTGCGTAATGTCGGTGTCATTATGTGCTTGTGTGCAAGATTTTTTTTTCATTAACACATTTTTGACCTTCAAGCAGAGGTCAAAAATGTGTTAGGAATTTTTTTGTCATTTTTCACCAATTTTGTTGTCTGTCCAACAGATCTCACGTGTAAATGAGTCTTGGAGGCTCAATGTGACTTATCTGTTTAAATAAAGGTTAAATTAATATTACATTATTATTGGTTAACGTATGTCTTAGATCCTTATATGTTTATATTTGCTATTTCTGGGTGTAACTGGGACCTTGAGTACGCAATTATGTTCCATGTGATGCGAATGACAATAGCGAACCTCGAACCTTGAACACTGAAGATGGAGAAATAATTTTTGCTCTCTAACGTTATTTACAGACAAGAACCACACTCAGTGATAGGTGAAGGTTTTTAATCGACATATATACTTGTAAGGACAGGTTACATACATAGCATAAATATAAACAGAGGTGTATACGCATGAAAATCAGTCCCAAGCTGCATTATCTGCTCACTTTTAT
>JBBPBX010027627.1:11306-33177 GCA_038048925.1 Garcialebias charrua
GGGGGGTGCCCTTGAAGCCAGCTGCAGTCACTCTTCGTTTACACAAACATAGGGTTCATGGGCAGAGATGAGATCATCTTTTGGTAGACGGTTAAGTTTGTTTTGGACTTTTTGTTCTCAGGTCAGAGGGAAAGAACGTTTTTAGACATAACAATAAAAACATCCATAACCTTTTACCAAGAATTTCTGTCAGAAGACAAAGTTGGTCCATAATTCATTATATGTAATGACTCGTCTGTCGCAAAACTGAACACATTCAAGAATAACCAGGCAAAGTTTATCTGCTGCAAAAGTAAAATTCCAAATTTATAGCAGTTTAAGAAAACAGTCATCCTTTTCAATATGTTTCATTTTGCATTTCAAGTTTCTTATTGACAATGACAATAAAGCACAAACGGACTCAGTTTTAAAAGTAGATAACTACAGACTTCTATGTAAAATAACTAGGGGTGTCCTGATACTGTTTTTTCAGAGTACAGTACAAGTACTTCAGTTTGTTTACTTGCTGATATGAAGAACCATTACCCAGTAGTTAATGAATTAGGATTTATTGTCATTCGCATCACATGAGGTGGAACAAAATTATGTACACATTATTTAAACATTATACCATGAATTTTGAATTTTTAAAAAATGATACATCAAACATAAAATCACCTGTGTTTTTCTTAATATATCTCTAATTTTTCTCCCCTCCGTTACTTGCAAAGTGGAAGAGAAAATGGCTGCACCAAACATAAAAGCAGTTTTCGTTCAAAATATTAGGGTGTTTTTCAAAGTTTAAGTACTAGTACCTGAGGCTGGTATCAGGCCCGATGCCAATACCGATACCAGTATCAGTATTGAAACACCACAAAAAATAAAATAAAAGCAATTAATACAAAAAGGATGGCAGTGTAAAGATTTGTAAAACTGATAGAAATTTTAATATTCTGACATTCAAAACTTGAAATGCACCAAGCAATTCCTGCTGCAGGTAAGATATTGATTACTGACAACAACTCTAGAAAACATCACTTCAAAACAGTGTGAGTGAAGTTCACTGCTGTTCGTTGATGTTTCTGATGATGCTTGTCGTCTCAGACTTTGTCCAGGCGGTGAGAGGGTTACTGATGTGCGGCTTGACCATCGGCTTCTTCGCTGTCACGTGCTGCTTCATCGGGATGGAGTGCACTTTCATCGGAGGAGCAGAACAAACCAAAGACAAACTGGTTGTTTCTGGAGCAGTGTTTCATTTTGTCGGTGGTGAGTGTGGAGTTCGAGCTGAGGTTTTGTTTCTCTGAAAGATAACAGAAATGCTTTGGCCTCATTTACATTGTAGTTTCAATAAAACCTCTGCTTTCAGGTGTGTCGAATATTTCTGCCTACTGCCTATACATCAACAGGGTTGCTAGAACAGCTTTAGCAAGGAACCTTGCACCAGGACAGATACGGTACAATTTTGTAAATTATTTTTTAAAGCTGTTATTTTAAGGAAAAATAAATCATAGAAAACAAATGAATATTTATACCCTCTTATTCCAGATATGAATTAGGAACTCCCTTATTTCTGGGCTTGGTGGGATCCTTTTTAATCATGTTTGGGGCTCTGCTTTATGCTGTGACCGTTTTCAAAGTCGTCTACTCTGAAAGGTATTTAAATCACAATTTATTAACACATCTGTGCACAATAAATGTGTGTTTTATCAATAACATGTTGCTAATGTGGTGCTTTTTCAGAAAAGTGATTCCAGTCTATGGTGGAAGCATGTATGCACCCGCTGGGTCCAGAAGAAAAAGTCTCTACACCAGATATGATCCGTCCAGACTTTATGGAACCTACGTTGGATCGGGACGATCAAACAGCAAGATTTCCAGGATCTCTCAGTTGACAGCAACAAGAGTGTCAGAAAGAGATGCATTTGTGTAGCGTCAGTTTCTATGATGCGCTCTGAACAAACTTTGCATGGAACCTACGTTGGATCGGGACGATCAAACAGCAAGATTTCCAGGATCTCTCAGTTGACAGCAACAAGAGTGTCAGAAAGAGATGCATTTGTGTAGCGTCAGTTTCTATGATGCGCTCTGAACAAACTTTGCATGGGAAAAAAAGTGAATTTAGTACAGGTAGTCCCCAACTTACGAACGAGTTTCGTTCCTACGCGCCGTCGTAACTCGAAAATCGACGTAAGTCGGAAAATACGTCCAAACGGCACCTCATACGTACAGTACTGTATTTTACCAAGCACTTAGCCTATCCTAACACATTACCCTATAATTATAAAAAAACACATACACTCTGAGCCATAATGAAGGGGAAAAAAGAGTTAATTTCTTACTGGGAGCTAGTGAAGCCTTCCTCCGCCTGTTAGCATGTTAGCTCGGTGTCCCTCCTGAGGCTGCCTGTAGTTCACGCGGTCCAGACTGTTTACAGTAAGGTTAGGTTAGGTTACTTTATTTATACCCAAGGGTAAATTTGGTTTGCAGTGGTACAAAGTAAGGCCTGTTAGCATGTTAGCTCCATACATTTGGAGCCATAATGAAAGGAAAAAAGAGTTAATAACTTACTGGGAGTTGGTGAAGCCTTCCTCCGCCTGTTAGCATGTTAGCTCGTTGTCCCTCCAACATCTGAGGCTGCCTGTAGTTCGCGCGGTCCAGACTGTTTACAGCAAGGTCTGTTAGCATGTTAGCTCTTGTTACTCCGGCCCAGCTCCGCTGTTTCTGCCGTCTGGTGACAAAAACCACCCTCCTAACCTCCTCTGCTCCGGTCTGCCTGTCCAAACAACGAGGTCTCCAGTAGTAGTAATTTTCCACTGAGTGCGTCAAGCTACTCTCCCCCCTCCCTCATGTAAACCTCCTGTAAATTTCCGCTGTCCTCCGGTGAGTTTCAGCAGTGGCGGTTCTAGACCAGTTGTACTGGTGGGGCCAAGCTGGGGCCAGAGGTTTTGTCAGAGGGGCACGTTCATCTCGGAGAAAAAGACAGATTCGAAATCTTACTTGACTCTTATTTTTTAAAGCAGTGATTAACCATTGTAACCAAAGAAAATAGTTTAAAAAATCAAATGAGAAAAATATAAAACATTTTACACAGTATTTGTATTGACTGAATAAAATATATTAATAAGCAAATAAAATGATAATGAAAATAACTGTTAGGTGAAGTCTTGGTTCAGTTTCTCAGTCCAAAATTATATAACAACATTGGCTGCCCTACTATCACAGCAACTGTATTCTGCGATTTTGATGAATACAAAATCGCAGAATTTCATGATTTCTGGCATCATGATTTCTGGCAAACCGATCAACAAATGAGTGACTCATTTGTTGATCGGTTTGCCAGAAATTATCAAATTATGTTTGTATTCTGCATCTGTCTGTTAGCAAAATATCTTATGAACAACTGAACAGATTTTGATTAAACTTTCAAGAAATAATCACTGAATGGCTCTCTACGACTGGTTGACTTTTAAAGTACATCCAATTCAAAATGGCTGCCACAGCTAACTGAACAACACAAAATTGACTACAACTCAGTCAATTTGACAAAAAATTGAGATAAAATTTGGTGTGGTAGTAGCTGAGATTCATTCCCAAAGCATAAGCAAAGGACTTTTAGAATGCATAAGATCTTTCTTTAAAATTATAGCGTTATTTATTTAGAATCAATGGTGTTGGTCTGTTAGCAAAATATCTCATGACCCTCTGGACAGATTTTGAAAAATCTTTCAAGAAATAATAAACGGATGTTTCTTTACTGATGATTAACTTTTGAGCACAATTGAATTGAAGATGGCTGCAGCAGGCAATTGAAATAAGCCAACTCAAAAATGGTTATAATTCAGTTAATTTTACAGATATGGAGTTAAGTGATTGTTTGTTTAAAGTTATTTTATATATTCTTTTAAATAATGGGGTGATATAAGATTTTTTTCTTCTTTCTGCACTCTTTTCATTCAATGTTTTATTTTTGATGAATTTGTTTTATTTTGTCTCTTTTAAATGAATGAATAAATAAATTAAATTAAATATTAAATGGCTTTACATCTGCTAAGTTCATGGCATAAACCAACACAGACATGTTCCTGTTTTTAGTGTTTACATGGCTTTATATTGTAGCTGTTATGATATGATGCGCAGCCACGGAGCTCCAGGGGGAAGCTGACAGCAGCTGCCCGCAATCAGAGCGCAATTCCCGGCATGAAAAAGAAAAACACACCGCTGAAGCCCAGAGCTCAAATGTCCAACATAAAACTAACTTGACCGCGGTTTAATGTTGCGCTATGGCTCTGCAGACATTGAACGTTGTTGTCTTAGTGTTTAAATACTTCCACACAGCAGACACATGTTACAGTACTTTGTTACGATGAAAAGTCGGCTACCTGCTAGCTAAGATGCTACTCACCAGTGTTGTCAGAACTTGCGACAGAAACAAGTGTCCAGCTCCATGTAAACATATCCATAACCAATTGTGACCAGCTCCATGTAAAAAATCCATAAGCAAACGACCCGCTTTTTGAAAACGATGCCACAACAAACCCAACTGAGTACTCAGTTGTCCTCACGCTTGTAGCTGGCTGCAAACTGTGACATGGATTTCCTGAATGTGAGGCGGGTCTTGTTACTCTGGGTTCATGAGACACGCCTCCGTTCAGGAAATCCATTCCATAGTTTGAAGCCAACGTGCATCATGGATCAGAAAATATCGGCAGGTTGGATCAAAAATCTGATACGTAAATTATGCTGGTATCGGATGGTTTCCGCTTCTTGCTCAGAGGGCGGGCCAGAGGGAGGGCCAGGCTCCGTGATACACGGGCACCGGCCCGCGTGGGCCCGTGTCCAGAACCGCCACAGCATCGGACGGCGTGGATCCGTCGCGGCCGCGGAGGCACGTCCCATGGGACCGACGCGTTGCCCGCACGACTTGGCTCCCGTCCTCCTTCTCCCACTGGGACGGTCTTACCGCCGGGCCCGGTGGACCATGAAGAGGCCGCGTTAGCAAGATGCTAAGCTAGCCACAGCATGCAAGACGGTGTCACTAAAATATGAAAAAAAAAACAGCTCTAACACACAGACAGTTGTACTCTAACATTGTTTCACAAAATGATTTATGTAGAATATTTTGTTTACCGGCCAAAAGCACGATCTTCTGAGCAGATCCAAGCAGAGATGGGGCGGTGTGAGTTTCTCCGATGAAATAAATCCTTCACGTTTTCTTTTTTTTTGATTAAGTGAAACCTGCGCGTTGCCCAAACGTCTACCCGACTGGAACACCCACTGACACAACACGAAGTAACCATTGCAATTAATTAGAAATTAACAAAAAAAACAACGTGAAAAATGGACATCCAGTAGAATGCGCTCCAACTGCTGCTTAGCCTACCTGTGGGAGGGTCAAAAAGGACAACCCACAGATGTGACGTCACATGGGAACTATGTATTAATTTTATTAGAATGAGTTGGAGCAGGAAAACTACTGTTTCCCTCCAAAACAGGTTTTTCTGTTGGGTCGAGGGGCTGCTGTTTCTGTAAATGAGCAGACCTCCTGACTTTAATTGTTGTCCCCCCAGGTGGGATACCGTGTGGGGACAAGGTATGCAGCCTTGTGAGGAAAATCACGTGCTAAATTCCACTGTTCGAGCTTTGTGTGTCCTTCATGAATAATAAAGGAGCAACAGCGATGTGTGAACGTGGGGATGATCCTTTGTGGCTGGCAGACTCAAGGTAATTTGTTGATAAGAAGCCCAGTTTCCTTTCAAAATCAGGAGGAAAAACCTGGTTCAACTCCGATCCTTTTACACGCACAGAAGCGTGATCACAGCCGCTTTTCAGAGGGTGTGAAAAATGTGTCTGCTTTGGGGCGTCCGACGTGTTCTCCTGTGATGTGAGCGTGTCACGTGGTCATCTGGCTAGTGTATTAGCCGTCCCCTTGCTCCTAATGGAGCGGGGGCTGGGACATGTGCCCTGTCCCACCTGCTTTAGCGAGAGGTGTAGGGTCTGTTCACAGACGCCTCTGGGTCTGCCTTTTGGAGACAGGTTCAGAGGGACCCTGCTGGGGCTTATTGAATGGGCTAGCACCCATGAGCCGTGAGGGAGGGGGATGTGGCCCCTCCTTTATGACGGCTGACAGGCCCGAGGCCCGTACTGTTGACTTTATTTGTGTTGTGTGGTGTTGTTTTTTTCAATAAAACAGGGATGTGCTGTTTTATGAGTTTATTCGTGCTTACATGCAACGACATACATGATTTGATGTCACTCACAGCAGGAAAACATGGTTTGTGCATGCAACATGATTATCAGCTTTTTGTACTTTGCTACAAATAAAGTCTGAACAAGGTGCGAACACTCCTGTTACCACGTGGGCAGGAGGTCGTCGAAAAAGTAAACGTGAACCTGATTCATCAGGCACGTTTTTGACGAGTGTCCCGGTTCGCCGAGGAGACCTTGTGCCTGCTCGCTTAGCGTGGGACAAACCTGTTTTTAGTCCATGCATGCTCGGAGCGAGGTTGTTTCGGCAGGGGTCTCTGCCAAGGCTCCTCCTCGTATGCTGTCCGCTTCTGCGGTGGTGCACGCATTGTCAAGCAGTGCCGCGGCTGTGCAAGTCTGCTTCCAGCGGGCTCTCTGGGTGGGACGAAACTCGGACGAGGGATTCCCACCCTGAGAGCTTCAACTTGCCTGCGCCTTTGGTCCAGCTTGGTTTGGATTCGCTCCAAAGTCTGGTCAAAAAGTCCCTCCGCTTCTATCGAGTGGTGGAGAAAAGGCACCTTTTGTCCCTCTGGTAAATCCGTCAGCGTCATCCACAGGTGGCGGAGCGCGATGACCACTTCCGCCATACCTCTGCCCTTAGCCACAGCAGCTGTACCCATCATACGAAGGACAAAGTCTGTAGCTCTGCAGGCTTCGTCCAGTAGTTCGGCAGCAGCTTGCTTATCCGAGGTTTCCTGCAGTTGTTGGAGTTTTTCTGCGAGGTAAGCCTGCGTCATCGCTGACGCGTTCATGGCACGCTCTGCGAGTCCTTCAGCTCTGTAGCACTTTTCGAGAAGCGACGCTGAGGCTCTGCAAGCTTTGCTGGGGAGAGTCGTCTTTGTTCCTGATGACTTGGGAGCTAGGTGGTACGCTAGCGTGTCCTCAATCTGAGGTGCATTAGCTATTCCCACCTGATCCATGCCCTCCACATCGAGGAATTGTGAGAGGGGGAGAAGCATGGGCGCTCGTGGCTGGGGCCAGGTGCGGGTTAGTTCTGTGAGGAAGTCTGGGAACACGGGCATCCTTTGCCTTGTTGCAGCCTTTTGTTTTGAATAAAAATAGTTCCCCGCCAGCCTCGTGACCTGTTGGCGAGGTGGAGGTTCCGACCAGGGGATGTTCAACGCGTCCGCCTCTCTGTGGCACAGGTCGAACAGGGCCGGGATGGAGAAGTCCGTTTTACAGGGAGTGCAGGTATTGAGGTCCTAGGGAGGTGCTCTCCCGGATCCTCGATCTCGAGTTCCGGTTCCTCCGCTGAAATTTTGCCCGAGGCTGAGATGGAGATCTCGTCTTCATTAATCATGCCTCTGGTGTCGAACTCAACTGTTAGGTCCCCCATGGTAGCAAGCGGGTCAGGGTTGTCGACCCATTCGACGCGCGTGCTATCGTGTAGAGCCATGTGTTTGAGCTCTGGCGTCGGAGTGAGGGTCTCCGTGGTGTCTGGGTCCTGTGGACCAGCTTTGCCTTCCATGGCTTTAGCCACGAGGTCCACGCGCTGCCGAAGCACCGCGTCCAGCATCTGGTTGCAGTGTGGGCAAGAGTCGGGTGCGTCCAGAGCTTGTCTTGCATGAAATATACCCAGGCAGACTGGACAGGCCTCGTGGGTGTCCGTCGCTGCCAGGTAAAATCCACAGCCGCTGGGACAGACGCGCGAGTTTGGGCTCGCCTTCCCGCTGGCTTTCCTTTGAAGTTTAGTCTTTCGCTTCCCTTTCTCCGGAGGCATGTCCGATACAAGGCGAGCAAGACCTTCCAGAATCCTTTTTCTTCTTTGTTCGAGCGTCTCCTCCGTCGTGTCACTTTCGCTGGCTAGCTCGCTAAGCTAGTGTTAGACGAGGCAGCGGTTGTGACGCAGTTATAACTACGTCGAGCGAAGCAACCTGTAGGAGAGAGGAGAGAAGAAAACCTCGAGGTTATAGAAATGTGCTGGGCTAGCTTTCGCCAGTCCAGCAGTACGCAGGGAAAAATTCTCTGTGCGCTCTGTGCAAGGAGCGAGCTCACCTCAAGTTGAGCGATGGAGCAGCAGAGAAGTCCTGCGAAGAGAGGTAGTTCAGGTTTTTGCGAGGTGAAGGGCAAAAAAGAGGAAGATGGAGGGGCGTCAGTCGCCTAAGTACCTAAAGGGCGGTACCTCTGGCGCGGGGTGACGCCCCCTGCCGTAAAAGGCGTGAATGTATTCCTTCAGGTAATCGCGCGGGGGCGCAATTCCCATAGCAAGTATGTTGCACCGAGAGACCGAACTGAAAGGGAACCACACATGCACAGAGAGAACATGCAAACTCTGCCTAGAAAGACCCCCTGACCAGGATTTGAACCAAGGCGACCTGTTCGCTGAGAGGCAGCAGCAACTGCCCCACTATGCTGCCTGTAAATTTTTTTAACTGTAATTATATTGAGTTTGAGTCTGTTCCCTCAGTCCAATTACTCTGGTTTTACCTCCATTTGTGACGAGTTGGCTTTGGAGGTCATCTTGAATAGGGTTGACTTTAAATGTTTATATGCTGAAGATGTACATATACAGTAGTTAATATCATAGTTGTGTTAAAATCAGTTGAGTGTTCATGAGATGTTTTCTTAACAAACAGGCAAACACACACGTCATCAACACTATTGTTTAGAAATGCTAATAAATACAAAAAAGTTCTCTTCATGCAGTTAAGTTTTATTAGAAACTGGTGTGAAAAGATAATTACTGATTGGAGATCTGCCTCCCCCACTAAGGGGCACTGACCCAGATTGTGTTCAGTTCTTCATCTTGATTGTTCATATTAGGATGTAAATGATTATTAGAGACTCAGTAATTAATGGTTAAATCCAGGTGGTTCCCACCCCTGCTGTTCTTGTTGCAGCCTGTGAGTTTTTATTCAGTATGCCAAGCAGAAAATGCCAAAACCTATAATTAGTTTATCAGACACTGAAGTGACCTCAAGGGGTGGGTGGTGGTGTCTGTCAGAACACAAAGTCATTAAAACAGACAGTTTAATGTGGACATGTGCAGATTCTGGAACCTCTGAGAGTTTGGAATAATATATCATCAGTTCTTTGTATTTGTAGATTTGGTTTGTATCCTTTATTTGTATTGCTTGCTGCCAAAAGACAAAAAGTGGGCAATAATGTAAGTGGCTGTGTTTGTGTGCGCATGTGTGAAAGATGTGATTTGTTTTGATCCTCTCTGTACTATACATTGTTCGCCATTTTAGTTAGTTTCTGTTGCTATTTGTATCTATATTATTTTATGTTTTTCCTGTCTGTTTTGCTTGTTTATTTCTATTGTACAGCACTTTGGTTGGCCTTGTGTCTGTTTAAGTGCTCTATAAATAAATTGGTATGGTATGGTATGGTAGGTGCTCATTTGTCTGATAACAAGAACCACTGGATGGTTGTGATACAATTCTCAGACAGTAATCATTAGACTTTCTTGTACACAACTATGTAAAACGCATAAATGGTTATAATTGTCAGTTTTACTTTTTTCTTTCGGCTGCTCCCTTCTTCAAGAGTCGCCACAGTGCACTAACTTGCAGGAAGACTTGGAGATTATTATTACACTGGATGTCCTTACTGACGCAACCACAGACCACAGAGCTACCACAGCCCTCTGTGTGGAGCAGGGAGCTGCCAGGCGCCCAGGGGAGCAGATGGTGGGGGTTAATGGCCTTGCTCAAGGGCCCAGATTGGGGCAAATGAGGATGGAGGCAGGTGTGGGTGTTTCACCTTTCTCACTCACATTTTGATGTTGTCGGTCCAGGTTGGTTGATCCAGCAACCTTCCAATCACAGGCCCACCTTCTCTAACCTCTGCACCACCACTCCCCTATTTATCAGTTTTACATAAACTGAGCTAAAGTTAGCTGAGTTAGTAGCAGACAGTCATCCACAAACTTTACTCTGAGCGCTACCAGATCGTGTGAGATCTTTGTTTGAAACTTTGTATTCAAGTTAGTCTACTCTGTCTGTTGGCAAAATATTAACAAATCTTTCAAAAAATTGGATAGACGTTTAGAACTGATTAACTTTTTGAGTCAACTCATATCAAGATGGTGGCTACAGCTGATCAGTCTCTGTGAATGGTAAAATCTAGAGGAAATGATTTCCTCCAACTCAAAGGGACAGCTGTGGCTCAGAGATCACCAGACTCATGACCATGTTTGATATGAACAAAAAAGTTCAGGTGTGTCATAAATATGACCTTGAAATATTTAAATGTATTTGCATGTAATAATAATAATATTAAATGTTATGTAATGTATGTATTGTATTGTATTATTATGTGTAGACTTCTTAACGAACAGACCACTGTGATCCACAACTTCTCCTCTTCCACCCTCAGCACTGGCTCCCCGCAGGGCTGTGTGTAGAGACGAATTTCGTCTGTGTATGGGAAACATACGCAGATGACAAGATTAGACAATTATTATTATTAAATGTATTTGCATGTAATAATAATAATATTAAATGTTATGTAATGTATGTATTGTATTGTATTATTATGTGTAGACTTCTTAACGAACAGACCACTGTGATCCACAACTTCTCCTCTTCCACCCTCAGCACTGGCTCCCCGCAGGGCTGTGTGTTGAGCGCTCTCTTGTTTAATCTGCTCATGTATGATTGTGCAGCTACCCATCCAGGCTGTCATGTTGTAAAGTTTGCAGATGATACAGTGGTGGTGGGATGCATCACGAACAATGATGAGTCCAGCTACAGGCAGGAGGTGGAACACCTGGAGAGCTCGTGCAGGAATAACCTTCACATCAATGTGAAGAAGATGAAGGAGGTGGTAGGAACAAAAGCTCATCAGAGAATCTACTTCCTCAGACGAATGAGGTGAGATGGTCTGAGAAGCTCAATCCTCACCTCCTTCTATATGTGCAGTGGAGAGCATCCTGTGTTCCAGCATCAACGTGTGGCATGGAGGCTGCCCAGCTGCAGAAAGAAAAGCTCTGCAGAGAGTGGTGAAGGCTGCACACAGAAGATGTTGGAGTCAGCCTCCCCACCATCACAGACATATACACCTCTAGAAGAGGACACCTGCATCATGAAGGACCCCAATCACCCAGCACACACACTTTTTGCCCCAATCCCCTCAGGAAGGAGGTTGAGGAGCATTAAGAGTTAGAACCACTAGACTGAGGAGCAGCTTCTACCCTGAAGGTGTTAGACTCGTGAATCTCTAACCAGGATAATCACTGTGAAGAATCACATCATGTTGCTGCTGATCTATTTTATGTTGCTGTGTTCAGTCGTGCTCATCTGCTCACACAGACTCATGTTTGTGCTGCTGTTCGGCGTAATGTTTTTATAGATAGATAGATAGATAGATAGATAGATAGATAGATAGATAGATAGATAGATAGATAGATAGATAGATAGATAGATAGATAGATAGATAGATAGATAGATAGATAGATAGATAGATAGATAGATAGATAGATAGATAGATAGATAGATAGATAGATAGATAGATAGATAGATAGATAGATAGATAGATAGATAGATAGATAGATAGATAGATAGATAGATAGATAGATAGATAGATTTTATTACAGACTCAGAGTCCAATTTACATAAGAGATAACAAATATGATTTAAAAAAAGTACAATAGAAAAAGTATCTAACCATTCAGGAGGCAATCATACCAATGTCTCCAAAGCACAGATGAGTATTTCACTGCACTATATTTAACATTAGTCAACAGTAGAATAATTCTATTATTAGACTTATTTAACCGACAAATAAATGTATACATAAACTTTCTTAAAACAGCCATCAAAGTGCTGACGCGAGCAGATATAAACAGTTCACTGGCACTGGTCCATCTGGGCTTATTAAGAAAAAGTCTTAGTGCGTTATTATAAGCCACCTTCAATCTATGAAGACTGGCTTTTTTTAAATTGCACCACAAATGTGCCGTATACAGTGATGTACA
Source organism: Garcialebias charrua (assembly GCA_038048925.1). Taxonomy (NCBI): domain Eukaryota; kingdom Metazoa; phylum Chordata; class Actinopteri; order Cyprinodontiformes; family Rivulidae; genus Garcialebias; species Garcialebias charrua. Next base: position 23,449 of record JBBPBX010027627.1, read on the forward strand.
ATATGATCTAAACAAGTATATTTTCACTTCCTCAAAACAGAATCCAAATTTACGAGCAAGGATATTTGCCTAAGCATATATCTGTAAGGATGCTCCCTCTGTTGGTCTGTCTCTCTCCTTACACCCTGTGTCTCCCAGGTCTGCGTCTCAGGTGTTTGTGCTTTTAGTTAATTACGGTGTGTATACAGTATATAGTTGGTCTGTGAGTCTTGTCCTTTGTCACGTCGTCGTTAGGTACCGTCTAGTCTTGTCTTGATCCTGCATTGGTCCGTCCTGATGATTCTGTTTAATGTAAGTTTTTGCTGCCATGCCAGCTCTTTAATTTATTATTATTAAAGTATTTATTTTTGTATTTACTGAGTCTGAGTCCCTGCCTGCACATTTGGGTTTGTACCTGCCTCCAGAGTAAACCCTGACAATATCATTCGAACCTGACGGTAAATGTCCTCATCATCAGGCAGACAGTCTGTCAACACATGACCAAGATATTTTACTTCATTTGCAACATTTAATAAAATCCCAGACAGCTTAAAAACTGGAAATACCCTATTTTTGTCCTCTTTAGTGCGACAAATCAAAATGACACTTCTTGATGGATTGAATTTGATATCATGTAGCTCACCATACAGACATAAAGCAGCTTCTGAAGACCAGCTGAACTTGGGACTAAAAACCACTAAGTCATCAGCATACATAAGATGATTGATAATTGTATCTCCAACCATGCAGCCAGTTCTACACAGGTTTAGCTGCTCAGAGAGTTCATTCATATAAAAATTAAACAGTATAGGAGATAAAATGCTACCTTGTCTGACTCCATTGCTGACACAGAAGGATGCAGACACACAATTATCCCATTTGACCTGCATATTTTGGTTAGCATACCAATAGTGCTTAGTGTATTTTTAATTAATGATTTTCTTAATTCATATATTAGATATATTAGATCCCCTCCCTGGGCTGCCACCTTACCGTGGTGGAGGGGTTTGAGTGTCCCAATGATCCTAGGAGCTATGCTGTCAGGGGCTTTATGCCCCTAGTAGGGTCACCCAAGGCAGACAGGTCCTAGGTGAGGGACGAGACAAAGCGCAGCCCACAAGACCCCTTATGATGAGTAATATAAATGGAAACAATGTTCCCTCGCCCGGACGCGGGTCACCGGGGCCCCACTCTGGAGCCAGGCCCGGAGGAGGGGCACGTTGGCGAGCGCCTGGTGGCCGGGCTTTCACCCATGGAGCTCGGCCGGGCACAGCCCGAAGAGGAGACGTGGGTCCCCCTTCCCATAGGCTCACCACCTGTGGGAGGGGCCAAAGGGGTCGGGTGCATTGTGGAATGGGTGGTGGCCGAGGGCGGGGACCCTGGCGGTCTGATCCTCGGCTACAGAAGCTGGCCATTGGGACATGGAATGTCACCTCTCTGGTGGGGAAGGAGCCTGAGCTAGTGTGTGAGGTTGAGAGGTTCCGGCTAGAAATAGTCGGACTCACCTCAACGCATGGCTCTGGCTCTGGAACCAGTTTCCTTGAGAGGGGTTGGACACTCTTCCACTCTGGAGTTGCCCCTGGTGAGAGGCGCCGAGCAGGAGTGGGCATACTTGTTGCCCCCCATCTTGGTGCCTGTACGTTGGGGTTCACCCCGGTGAACGAGAGGGTAGCCTCCCTTCGCCTACGTGTGGGGGGACGGGCTCTGACTGTTGTTTGTGCCTATGCGCCGAACGGCAGCGCAGATTACCCACCCTTTTTGGAGTCCTTGGAGGGGGTATTGGAGGGTGCGCCTCCTGGGGACTCCCTTGTTCTGCTGGGGGACTTCAACGCTCACGTGGGCAATGACAGTGAGACCTGGAGGGGTGTGGTTGGGAGGAACGGCCCCCCTGATCTGAACCCGAGTGGTGTTCTGTTGTTGGACTTCTGTGCTCGTCATGGATTGTCCATAACGAACACCATGTTCAGGCATAAGGGTGTCCATATGTGCTCTTGGCACCAGGACACCCTAGGTCGTAGTTCAATGATCGACTTTGTTGTCGTCTCATCTGATCTGCGGCCGCATGTCCTGGACACTCGGGTGAAGAGAGGGGCGGAGCTGTCAACTGACCACTACCTGGTGGTGAGTTGGCTCCGATGGTGGGGGAGGATGCCGGTCAGACCTGGCAGACCCAAACGTATTGTGAGGGTCTGCTGGGAACGTCTGGCAGAGTCTCCCGTAAGACGGAGCTTTAACTCCCACCTCCGGGAGAGCTTTGAACACGTTCCGAGGGAGGCGGGGGACATTGAGCCCGAGTGGGCCATGTTTCGCGCCTCTATTGTCGAGGCAGCTTATCGGAGTTGTGGCCGCAAGGTTGTTGGTGCCTGTCGTGGTGGCAACCCTCGAACCCGGTGGTGGACACCGGCGGTGAGGGATGCTGTCAAGCTGAAGAAGGAGTCCTATTGGGCCTTTTTGGCCTGTGGGACCCCGGAAGCAGCAGATAGGTACCGGCAGTCCAAGCGGCATGCGGCTCGGGTGGTTGCTGAGGCAAAAACTCGGGCGTGGGAGGAGTTCGGAGAGGCCATGGAGAATGACTTCCGTACGGCTTCGAGGCGATTCTGGTCCACCATCCGGCGTCTCAGGGGGGGAAAGCGGTACGCGACCAACACCATTTATGGTGGGGATGGCGTGCTGTTGACCTCAACTCGGGATGTTGTGAGTCGGTGGGCGGAATACTTCGAAGACCTCCTCAATCCTACTGGCACGTCTTCCACTGAGGAAGCGGAGCCTGGGGACTTTGGATCGGGCTCTCCAATCTCTGGTGCGGAGGTCGCCGAGGTGGTTAAAAAGCTCCGCGGTGGCAAGGCTCCGGGGGTGGATGAGATTCGTCCTGAGTTCCTTAGGGCTCTGGATGTTGTGGGGTTGTGTTGGCTTACGCGACTCTGCAATATCGCGTGGACATCGGGGGCAGTTCCCTTGGATTGGCAGACTGGGGTGGTGGTTCCCCTATTCAAAAAGGGGGACCGTAGGGTGTGTTCCAACTATAGAGGGATCACACTCTTAAGCCTCCCTGGTAAGGTCTATTCAGGGGTTCTGGAGAGGAGGGTCCGTCGGATAGTCGAACCTCGGATTCAGGAGGAGCAGTGTGGTTTTCGTCCTGGTCGTGGAACACTAGACCAGCTCTACACCCTCAACAGGGTCCTGGAGGGTGCGTGGGAGTTTGCCCAACCAGTTTACATGTGCTTTGTAGACTTGGAAAAGGCATTCGACCGCGTCCCTCGGGGGGTTCTGTGGCGGGTACTCCGGGAGTATGGGGTACCAGGCCCATTGATATGGGCTGTTAGGTCCCTGTACGACCGGTGTCAGAGCTTGGTCCGCATTGCCGGCAGTAAGTCAGGCTCGTTTCCGGTGAGAGTTGGACTCCGCCAAGGTTGCCCTTTGTCACCGATTCTGTTTATAACTTTTATGGACAGAATTTCTAGGCGCAGCCAAGGTGTTGAGAGGATCCGTTTTGGTGGCCTTAGAATCGCTTCTCTGTTTTTTGCAGATGATGTGGTCCTATTGGCTTCATCAGCTCGTGATCTACAGCTTTCACTGGAGCGGTTTGCAGCTGAATGCGATGCGGCCGGGATGAGGATCAGTTCCTCCAAATCCGAGGCCATGGTCTTGAGCCGGAAAAGGGTAGCGTGCCCTCTCCGGGTCGGGGAGGAGGTCCTGCCCCAAGTGGAGGAGTTTAAGTATCTCGGGATCTTGTTCACGAATGAGGGAAAACTGGAGCGTGAGATCGATAGGCGGATAGGTGCAGCGTCCGCAGTGAAGCGGGCGCTGTACCGGTCTGTCGTGGTGAAGAGAGAGCTGAGTCAAAAGGCAAAGCTCTCAATTTACCGATCGATCTACGTTCCCACCCTCATCTATGGTCATGAGCTTTGGGTTATGACCGAAAGAACAAGATCTCGGATACAAGCGGCTGAAATGAGTTTTCTCCGCAGGGTGGCTGGACTCTCCCTTAGAGATAGGGTGAGAAGCTCAGTCATCCGGGAGGGACTCGGAGTAGAGCCGCTGCTTCTCCACATCGAGAGGAGCCAGTTGAGGTGGCTCGGGCATCTGGTTAGGATGCCTCCTGGACGCCTCCCTGGTGAGGTGTTCCGGGCATGTCCCACCGGGAGGAGACCCAGAGGAAGACCCAGGATACGCTGGAGGGACTATGTTTCTCGGCTGGCCTGGGAACGCCTTGGGATTCCCCCAGAGGAGCTGCTCCAAGTGGCTGGGGAGAGGGAAGTCTGGGCCTCCCTACTTAGGCTGCTACCCCCGCGACCCGACCCCGGATAAGCGGAAGAAAATGGATGGATGGATGGCATATATTAGATCGTGTTAGTTTTTCTTTCATATTTTATTATTGGATGTAACTGGGACCCTGTGTACATAATTTTGTTCCACCACATGTACCAGATGAGATGCGAATGACAATAAACAATCTCTGAATTGTCATCATTGTATGTTCCCATACAATGGCCAAATTGTGTGGTTTAAATGTTGTAATCATGTCTACTATGTGCAATAAAAAAGACATTACCATATTAATATTTTATTTGTACAGTAGATTTATGTTAATGAATCTCTTATTTGTGTTTTATCCATTCAGAGAATAAAGTAATGTTTCATATTCATGCTTTCTATGAACATAGTCACTTGTACTGCTGTCACAGGCTTTAGCTGCTCTGTGTCATTTGTGCTCTTAGTTGGGTTTTGTTGACATTTTTTTCTGAATTATCCTCACCTGCATAGTGCTTTCTTGATTTATGTTTTTTTATTTTTTATTTTTCTGCTGAGGGACAAACAGGTGGAAACTAGCCCCAGGCTAAAATCTGGCAAAATTTAAATACTGTGTATTTGCTCATTAATATGCGCTCTCTCTGTTCTAAATGAATAAATCTGAATCTAATCTTGGTCAACCAAAGCACAGCTTGAGTTCAGTCAGTTTTAACAAACTTTAAACTAAAATATGACATGATATGATAGAGTACAGTATATTGCAAAACTGCCTTAGATTGCACATAACATCATGATCTTAGTTCATATCTCAAATATTATTACTGTTTTTCTTTCACATTTTATACTTTTGTTGGATGTAGCTGAGATCCTGTGTACACAGTTTCATTTCAACTCATGTAGCACATGTGATGAGAAGACAATAAAGAACTTGAATCTTTGAATGTTCAAAGTTTACACAAAGTACAACACAGCTTTAATTGTAATCTATAATCTTTTCTTAACATGAGAATATCTTCCATTTTTAACTCTGGCATAAAAGTGAATTCTTACAGTACATTTCTTGGAGTAACGGTGGACTTTTAACCCTCGTAAAGAAAAGAACCTCAAGCTAAACAAGAAAACTACAAATGGAGATCCTTGTTGCTTCTCTGAGGCTGCTCCAGCTGAATGAGGCGTGTTATCGCCCGCTGCAGAGGGGGTTAAAACATCAGATAGGGACGATCTGAAAAGCTCCACAACTTGTTGCACTGACCCTTACCATCTTTAGCTTGAACAAAATTTTTATGGGACATGGTTGTAAAAGTAAATTCATGACGCAGAGTGTATCTGAGGTGCACAGATGATCACTAACAGCAACAGAAACTGCTTCAGTTCATCTCTCCAGACAACTGTCCACAGAGGAAATCATCCAGCCCCCCTCCCCTGCACACACACAGGTTTGCTCTGTCATGGACCTGCATTGACACAGGAGGCCATTAACTCCTGGCAAAGCAGGTAAGGCATCAATCAGTCTGTCATAAACTCAGTCAGTGGGAGGCTATTCCTTCTTGAACAAGACAGGAAGTTCATACTAAATTCCTCCCAGACAGGCTGGGCGTACGTCTACAAGTGATTTCAACAAGCCCATGTTCCTCGACAGGCGTTAAAAAGACTTAAAAGACCTCCCTCTGTCACTTTTCATCAAACTGTTTTCAGACTTTTCAGACTGCACTCATTGTCTGATTTACACACGCTGGTTTTTTTTAACGCAAGGGATACAGCAATGTTTTAAATTGTGCATGTTGAGATCAGTGAAAAATATTAATAAAATATACCAGCAGAGCAGAACTGGAGTGGATATGGTGTCTCATAATGAGGCAAAACGTTTGAAACCTTTTGAAATTTGAGTTTATTTTTATGACCTGTTAGATTTTTATCTCATTATGAAAAACTGTTGGCATCTTTTTAAATCTGGGCAGTGAGCTGAAACTGAGGAAAAATCTTAATTCACCATTCACAATGATTGTTTAAAATATATATATATTTCCGTTTTGCTTTTCATTCTTTACTTATTAAAAAAAAAAGCTGGAGGATTGTGTTTTATTAGAATCTAAAACCCGAGTTCTGTACTCGGACCAAAGCTATTTATTTTATATGTGAATGACTTTGTAAATGTGTCAGGACTGCTTAAATGTGTCCTTTTGCAGATGATACCACTTTTTTTGTTTGGGTAAAGATATAGAACAGATGTTGGAGTTGATGCACAGAGAATTTGTAAAAATACAAACTTGGTTTAAACTTAATAAATTATCATTAAACCTAGATAAACCTAATTGCATGATGTAAACATCACATAAATAATTTAAGAATAAAAATAGCTAAATCTATTGCAGTACTGTACAAAGTAAGGGACTTATTAAATGATACAGCTCTGTATTTGTTGTGTAACACAATCATTGTTCCACACTTAATATATTGTTTTGATGTTTGGGGGAAACCGTGTAAAACTATTCCTATTTTTATTTTACAGAAAAGAGCTGTAAGAATTATCACTAGAAAACATTACTGTCATCCATCAAGCACATTATTTTATCAACTGAAGTTATTGTAGTTCCATGATTTGGTAGACTATAATATTTTATCAGTTATGTAGGGCTCAAAATAATGCATTACCTTTAAATATCCAAATACATTTTGTTAAAAGACAAAGTTGTTATAATCTTAAGGGAACAGAGATATTTGTAAAACCACAATTCAGAACTAGTTTGAAGGGAACGGTCTACCTCAATCCAGGGAATTGGATTATGGAATAATCTGGAGAGTTATGTTAAAAATGCCAGATCAATATCTAAGAGAATGATCAATTTTGGTTTGTTAAAAAATATATGAAATGGCTTAATGTGTATTTGTATGAATTGACGCTCGAGAAAAACTTCTTTATTTTGTTTTGTGTTATTTGAAGATTATTATCGTTTGAATTCTTTTTTTTTGTAAAAGGGGCCAATATAATAAGATTTTTTTTCTTCTTTCTGCTGCCTTTCATTTTATTAGAGATTGCATTTCTTATTGTATATTGTTTTGTTTTGTTTTAAAAATTAATAAACTTATAAATAAAATAAATGAAATAAAATAAATAAAATAAATAAAATAAAACCAAAGTGTGATAGTGTCAGTCAGGAAACTGGAGATTTAAACAGTTCCACCTTTCTCATCTTTAAAATCAAACTTTTCAAGAATTTGTCGTGGATTTTAAAAATTGTTTATTTTTCCTCAGCTACACTGTTACACCGCCATTTCTCTTTAGCTTTTTGTAAAGTATTATGCAATAAAATTGTGCATGTAAATAACTTTTAATCGCTACAAAGCTCCATCTGTATGTTTTTAATGCTTTTATTATTGATAAAGTTAACTCCAATTTTTTTATCTTCGAGAAAAGATCCAAGACCTGACTAGAACAGAGAACAGTTAATACCAGGGACCAAGCACCTGGACACAGGTTGACCCTGCTGATCTCATCCCCAGAACTCCTTGAGTCTTGTGAACAACAGACTTGAAATTTGATGAGGAGAAAATTTAAAGTCTTAATGAGGAGTTAAGGTCTCAGCAGGTTTGTTTTTATTATTATTATTTTTAACAAAAGCCTTAGTTATTATCCTTCTTCTTTCAGCTTCTCTCTCTTCAGGGGTCACCACAGCGAGTCATCCTCCTCCACCTCACTCTGTCCTCTGCATCCTCTGTCCTCACTCCAACTACCTTCATGTCCTCTCTAACTGCATCCATATATCTCCTCTTTGTCTTTTTCCTGGCAGCTGCATTTCTAACATCCTTCTACCAATATACCCACTGTCCCTCCTCTGGACATGTCCAAACCATCTCAGTGTGTCCTCCCTAACTTTATCTCCCAGTTGTTCAACATGTGCTGTACCTCTGATTATCTCATTCCTGATCTTCTCCATCCTTGTCACTCCTAAGGAGAACCTCAGCATCTTCATTTCTGCCACTTCCAGTTCTTTCTCCCGTCTTTTTGTCAGTCCCACTGGTCATATTACTCTTTTGTATTTTGTTTTTCCTTTGACGTTTGCTGACACCATTTTGTAACAAATCACTCCTGAACCTTTTCTCCATCCACTCCATCCTGCCTGGACTCTCTTTTCCACCTCTTTACCACACCCCCTGTCCCTGGACAGTGGACCCCATGTACTTAAAGTCCTGCTCCATAGTGTCCTCTGCTCCTTGTAGCCTCACTGTGATCAACCTCAAAACCTTTGAAAACCAGTCAAAACTAGTTTTTTGTAATATAGAAAATAATGGGTGTAAATGGGCGTGGCCTTGTCAATAGCAAGTAGGGAGCAAAGAGTTATAAGCATACAACTTTGCAACTTATGGGTTAGAAGTTGGACATCAAAATGCAAAAGACCACCGTTATAGCGCCTCCTGCCGGTGAACATGACTGAGTATTTTTCTCTTCTGTACTTGCAGACCATAGTTACTACCATTTAAATATCTTAGTACTACTTACGGTTTGGGCTGCAGCATGACTTTACTTACATAATAATAATAATTATTATTAATATTATTAATATTATTATTATTATTATTATTATTATTATTATTATTATTATTATTATTATTATTATTATTATTATTATTATTATTATCTTAAACTGAACTGTTTTAGTAAGGTCCCATGCTCCGCTGGATGCATGACAACATGCTGCTTTGCGGCTTGGTTCCCTTACCTCTGCTGGAGGTGGACCCCATAAAAATAAAAAAAATAGAGCTCCTTTAGTAAAAAGAAGAAAGCTTCTAGTGAGTAATAATAAATCAAATTACAGACAATGTATTGTACTTTTACTTATACTGGTGCTTCAGTGTGCTATTAGAAGAAGACAGTTTTTTTTAAAATTATTATTAGTTTAACCGTGTGCTTTAAGAAGACAGATGGAAGCTCACTTGATGTATACTCATTTACTAAATTAATCCTATAGGCTGCACTCACAGTTTGAATTGCTCTGTCATCTTGGTGCCAGAGGTTTGTAGTTTAAGTCCTGAGCCTCATGTACAAAGACTTGCGTGGGTTTCCTACTGAAAAGTGACGTACGGTCAAATCCAGAAAAGTGTGTACGCACAAAAAAATCCAGATGTATCAAACTGTGCGTACACCGGAATCCACGCACATTCCTTTTGTACATCACAACCAACGTGGAACTGAGCGCACGTGAGACACCTCCCCTGACACGCCTTCATTTACATATGTTAAACAGATGCAAATTACTTCCTGCATGTGTGAAGGACATGTTTGTTTGATCCCTGCGCGATCAGAAATCATTTCTAGATTCAGGAAAATAATGAATTTAATATAATATGAGTGAGGAAAATAATCCTAAGTAAGAATAGTAATAAAATGTGTTCATCACGCAAAGAACGAGTGATTGTGTGTCGGTATTAGTGTGTGCGCCCACCCTGCTTTGGTGCGCAACGGCTCATCCATTCATTCTGAGTGAAAATATTAACTTTGCG
>JBBPBX010027628.1:0-21899 GCA_038048925.1 Garcialebias charrua
TGTTCATCTGTGTTCATCTGTGACCATCTGCTCATACAAACTCATGTTCGTGCTGCTGTTTATTCCCACTATATTAAGCTTAGTGTATTACTAGTTGATGTTTTTCTTAGTTAATTCTAGATGTTATTACTGTTTTTCTCTTGCATTTGTTGTTGGATGTAACTGGGACCCCGTGTACATAATCTCGTTTTCATCACATGTACCACATGCGGTGCAAATGACAATAAAGACTCTCTGACTCTCTGACTCTGACTCTGATGTGTGAAGGAATGTGCCGTGCTGTCAACACTCAGACTCAAATGCTGTTTGAGCTGAGACGTAAGCTGGACACGGTTCTTGCTGAGAATCACAGGCTTGCGGCTCCTGAATCTTGCTGGCAGGAAGGAATAGATCTCAGAGAAGTTTTAAGCTCAACTTGGCATATGTGACAGAAATTTGGCTGTTTGGAGTCATCACTGAGACATACTAGCGAGACTGTAAAAGGGAGATGGAAATTAATAGAGCTCGGCCTGACCCAAAACAAATGTTGCCATCTGAATCTGGCTCCCCCGACGACGTGTATGAAGACAGCAGGACAGTGGTGAGATGTGCTGTAGGAGTGACAGATAGCTTCAAGGTGGAGGTGGGATTGCATTAAGGATCGGCTCTGAGCCCCTTCTTGTTTGCTCTGGTGATGGACCGACTAACAGATGAGGTCAGGCAGGAATCCCCATGGACTATGATGTTTGCAGATGACATTGTGATCTGTGGTGAGAACAGGGAACAAGTGGAAGAGAACTTGGAGAGGTGGAGGTATGCACTTGAAAGAAGAGGAATGAAAGTCAGTCGTAGTAAGACAGAGTACATGTGTGTGAATGAGAGGGAGGCCAGTGGAACAGTGAGGCTACAAGGAGCAGAGGTCACAAAGGTGCAGGACTTCAAGTACTTGGGGTCCACTGTCCAGGAAAATGGGAAACGTAGGAAACAAGTGAAAAAGAGAGTCCAGGCAGGATGGAGTGGATGGAGAAAAGTGATTTGTGACAAAAAGGTGTCAGCAAAGGTCAAAGGAAAAGTTTACAAAACAGTGGTGAGACCAGTTATGTTGTATGGTCTGGAGACAATGTCATTGACAAAAAGACAGGAGAAAGAACTGGAAGTAGCAGAAATGAAGATGCTGAGGTTCTCCTTAGGAGTGACAAGGATGGATAAGATCAGGAATGAGATCATCAGAGGTACAGCACATGTTGAACAACTGGGAGATAAAGTTAGGGAGGCCAGACTGAGATGGTTTGGACATGTCCAGAGGAGGGACAGTGGGTATATTGGTAGAAGGATGTTAGAAATGCAGCTGCCAGGAAAAAGACAAAGAGGAAGGCCAAAGAGGAGATATATGGATGCAGTTAGAGAGGACATGAAGGTAGTTGGAGTGAGGACAGAGGATGCAGAGGACAGAGTGAGGTGGAGGAGGTGGCAACCCCGGAAGAGGGAAAAGCCGAAAGAAGAAGAAAGAAGAAGAAGATTATGAAAATCTAGAGATTTTATTTTTAACATAGCAGAAATCGTTTGATTTAAAGGTAGATTAGGAAGATTATTTGTGACACTCCACAGAACATATAAAAAAAAATCCAAACTATTCCTTTGACTGACATGTTAGGAAGTTTCCTTTGTGATTACCTGTCTGAATGAGTCTGAGCTGATGACATCTCTGTCACTGCCACAATTTTTTAACACTCATCCAATCACACACAAGCCTGCAGCTTTGCACCATTCTGTCTCCGTAACTCTTTCACATCTGTACCCAGAAGGCTGTTCTTATATTCAGTCACACTGCATTGTAAATTAATCCTCAGCTGTCTGACCTAGAATATTCCTCTGGCTTTGCCAGGGTCCGCATGGCTTTTTTACCTCTGTCAATTTATTATTGACCATCATTAGCCCAGATTGACATCTCAAGAACCGAAGAAACAGGAAACGCTTTTTAACATAAATCAGCTGCAACTGAGTTACACTTGAGACGTCACATTGCAAGTGATTGTTTTTCTTTCAGATTTTATCGATTTTTGTGTCTTTCTTCTTTATTTCAAAGCTTTCCTTATTTGTTAATTTATCCGATTTTGAGATCTGAGGTGACATACATGTATGTATTGCACTTTCACTTTGTATTTAAATGAATAACTCCTCAACAGTTGCGCTTCATTCAGAAATATCTACAGTACACAGCTGGTTGTGGTTTGTCTCTGTTTAAATAAACTGCAGCGAGAGAGCTGAGTAATAAGTCCTTTTTGTAACATACAAGAAAAACATGCAAAGAATTTTGATTTAGGACTTGTGGGTCATTTTGACCCAAGGGCAGCAGGTGGGTAGGATTATCAAACTGTTTTATTTAATGTGTGTTCTGAAAAAGGGAAAAGCAACACAGTTTTAATTCAAGTGATTGTTTTAGCACATATTCTTTGTAAAAGAAATCAGCAGCTCACTTACTTTTTCTTTTTAACTCAGCTTTAAATATCAGTCATTGTGTACAGTATTAAACAGTGGTTCTTTTTTTCTTTTGTTGTTATTTATTTATTTGCATTTTTGTACTTCTGCTTTGAGAATGTCAAAAAGATTTGGATGAAAAAAAATCAAAACAGACAACATGCAGTAAAGACTAAAATGATTTTTCATAAAAGCCTTGTTGTTGTGTCTGAGAGAAAACAAACCACGATGCCACTTGTACTAGGTTCATAGTTCACAATTCTTTATTGTCATTCTCATCATACATTATGTGGTACATGAGGTGGAACTAAATTGTGTACACAGGGCAGGCCTGTCACGATAAACAATAAATCAATTAATTGCATGATTAAAGAAAATTATCAAGGCACGGCTCAACTCCGACGCTCTTCACTGACCCCTCCCTTTTTCTCTTTAAAATCTATTTTAACCATCCAAAATCACATTTTTGGATCGTTAAAAGCAGCTAAGCTACGAGCTAAGCTAACAGGCTGACCTTGGGAATAAACCTCCATCTTGTCGAGCTCCATAATTCACGGTTGAAACCTGTGCCTTCATGTAAAAAGTTGTTTTTCTCTGAAAAAAATAAGCTGAGAACTTGTTTACTGATTTTTTTAATTAAGTTTTGTGTGAAAAAATGCTATGCTAAAGAGCTCAAATCACCGAGCGTCCACTGTGTCACCATGTCAGCCCATGTCTTGTCAAGGGCCCTCCCTCCCGTTTTTCTTAAAGAGACACGCTGCTCAACTATTCATCCTTTGGATGGAGGGATGGAGGGCAAAATGTTTCTATAAAAAAGAAACTGTCCAGGTGACCCGACTGAGAATTATTGGATTTTGTACCTGGATTATTGAGCATGAACTTTCTTTCCTTGAACCCCTTTGGCTGTGGCTGCCTGTCTGGGAGGTGTCAACGAGGGACAGGACGGCCCCCAGAAACCATCTTGGCTCCAGCAAACTGGTTGGTCACTTAAGGTGTTTACCGCTTGGTGGGGAAACAGATTACTGGAACTCCTCTGATTGATGATGCCCTCCGGATGGAGGGTGAAATGTTTCTATAAAAAAGAAACTGTCCAGATGACCTAACTGAGAATTGCTGCATTTGGTACCTGGATTATTGGGCATGAACTTTCTTTCCATCCTTTGGTTCAAACAGTCTTTTACTGCCATCAGGTAGTCAAAAAAAGTACTACATGCCAAACAAATCAACAGTTCTTGTAAAATTTGACAATTAATTACTGTATTGCTAAATTTCAAACAATATTATCGTTTATCGCAATAATTTCTGAGACAATTAATTGCCCAGCAAAATTTGTTATTGTGAAAGGCCTAACACAGGGTCCCAATTACATCCAACAATAGCAAAAATATAAATTGTAAAAATAAACAGTACTAAGATCTAAGATATTAACTGAAAAATACACTAAACTAAGAAATACGATAAACACTAATAGTGCGAAACAAAATGCTGAAAAACAGCAGCATGAACATGAGTCTGTGTTGGTTGGTGAGTACGAATGAATACAGCAGCATGAAATAATCAGCAGCATGAAATAATTACCCTAATTTGCCTCCATTTCCATTTCATGAACATGACACAAACAAAGAGTGGAGGACTGTACAGGCATGCAGCATCCTCGAGTTGAGTACTGTTGGAGTTGTGGTCTTGTCCCTGATGTCATGTTTATGTCTGATTCTCCCGATCCTCTGTTTCTCTTTATACTGTTTGGGTTTCTCTAGTATCTAGCCCCATCTTATGTCATGTTCATGTCTTGCATCCTTTGTCCTTCTCTGGCATCTGTGATTACCCACAGGTGTCATCACTTGGTCTAATTGGTGTTTCCTGTATATAAGTCTGTGCCTCTGTGTTAGTCTTTATGCTGGCATTGTTTATCTGTTCATTGGTGATGGCATGTCTGTATTGTTGAGTACCCCCTGATCATTCTATGTTTTGTTTTGCTGCCATGTCAGCTCTTTTGTTCTGGTAATAAATTATTTATTTTATATATTTCTGAGTCCTCGCCTGCTTGCCTGCACCACTGGGTTCACCAGCACCAGCCAATTGTGACAAGTAGAAGCTTTTGTCCATGCTCAAAATACCAAATACGAGGGCCAAAACCAATTACAGTATTTATTGACATAAAAGCATCAGCTAGAGTAGTAAACAGATTGTGACTACATTTAGACTTACAAAAAATAAATAAAATAAAAATCACATGCTTTTATTATACACATGATTACATGAGAGCGAATGAACTTGTTGAAAATGTTCCAAAACCTCACAGAAAGCATGAAAGCATATTTCACGTTTCACAAATGGAAATTTGGGATTTTTACATGTGAGGTGCATGTGTTTTTTTTTTATGTACCACTATATAATAAGAGATAAGAGATAAGAGATGTATTTATTAACATTGCACCGTAATACAACGTGATTATGTAGCACAGTCGTCCGGAAGAGGGAAGAGTATGCAAGCTGCAGCATTTCCGAACACATTACATGTTCTTCTGCGAGGCTGCGCTCATCCGTCTCCAGATGAAGGTCAAACAGATATGGAAAAAGGAAAAACACAATAGGTATCATTTGTGATATTCAAAAAAAGAATCTATCAAAGATTGCCTACATAACTTAAATTTTATTTTTATACATTTTGCTATTAAAAAAAACACTTTGAGCTTGCCCATTTCTACCACATGGACGTTTGCACTCCTCAAGCTCAGGTTAGCTACATTTCTTATTCTGCTGCACAATATTAACATGATAGCTCAGCATATTTTCTATCTTAAATAGACCATTGTAAACTTCTTCTTCTTCTTTCGGCTTTTCCCTTTTCAGGGGTCGCCACAGCGAGTAATCCTCCTCCACCTCACTCTGTCCTCTGCATCCTCTGTCCTCACTCCAACTACCTTCATGTCCTCTCTAACTGCATCCATATATCTCCTCTTTGGCCTCCTCTTTGTCTTTTTCCTGGCAGCTGCATTTCTAACATCCTTCTACCAATATAACCACTGTCCCTCCTCTGGACATGTCCAAACCATCTCAGTCTGGCCTCCCTAACTTTATCTCCCAGTTGTTCAACATGTGCTGTACCTCTGATGATCTCATTCCTGATCTTATCCATCCTTGTCACTCCTAAGGAGAACCTCAGCATCTTCATTTCTGCCACTTCCAGTTCCCTTTCAGTCATGGTCTCTCGGTGCAACATATGCTATGGGAATTGCGCCCCCGCGCGATTACCTGAAGGAATACATTCACGCCTTTATGGCAAGGGCGTCAGCGTTGTGCCAGAGGCCCCTCCCTCTGGGTATTTAAGCCGCTGACGCCCATCCATCTTTCTCTTTTTTGTCCTTTACCTCGCTTAACACCTGAACTTCGTGGGACTTCTCTGTGTTCGCATCGCTCGATTGAGGTGAGCTTGCTCCCTACACTGAGAGTACAGAGAAATTTTCCTGCGTACTGCTGGGCTGGCGAAAGCTAGTCCAGCGTTTTTCTACTTACCTCAAAGTTTTCTTCTCTTTCCGCAGCTGCTTTGCTCAATGGCGCTAACTGCGTCACAACACCTTGCAGGCTAACCAGCGAAAGCAAGACGACGGAGAGGATGGCTTCGAACAAAAGGAAACTAGGAAGAACTTCAACGCTTCTTGTCTCCGGACATGGGTCCTGAGAAGGGAAAACGGAGGACTAAGAAGAAGAAAAACAACAGGACGACGAGCCCTCGCTCGCGCCCCTGCCCCAGCGGATGCGGCTACTCCCTCTCAGCGACGGACACCCACAAGGCCTATCATGTCTGCCTAGGGATTCTGCATGCGAGAAAAGCGCTGGAATTCCCCGACTCCTGCTCCCACTGCCGTCGAATGTCGGCGGTAGTGAGGAAATGCCGCGCGGACGCATTGGCTAAATCCATGGCTAAGGCCGCAGCGCTGACTGTCGCACGTCGCACAAAGCTGCTCGCTCCCGAACCGGAGCTCGAGAACGTGGACCTGGAATGCATCGATCGAGTCGGAGAGGACAATTTGTCGGACTCCTCGGTTGTTGTCGAGGACTCGACGCCCGAAGTGTCTGACCAAGACACCGAATATGGTTACAGAGAAGAAAATGTGGATTCCTCCCAGAACCTGGCGCAAATCCTACCGGAACCGGACTTGTCGGTCCCTGCTCTGTTCGACCTGTGCCATAGGGCGGCGGTTGCCCTGCAGGTCACGTGGCCAGACCCCACGCCTCGCCAACAGGCTACGAGGCTGGCGGGAAACTACTTCTATGCAAAGCAGCCGACAACGTCGAAAAAAATGCCCATTTTTCCGGACTTCCTCATGGAGCTCAAACGCTCCTGGGCGGAACCCGGAGCTCCCATCACGCTGCCACTATCCCGACTCCTTGATGTCGCGGGAATGGAGACAGCGGGCCTCGCCAGTGCACCCCTGATAGAGGAGACTCTGGCAGCTCACCTGGCTCCCGTGGCCACGGGGACAAAACCAGCGCTACCCAGCAGGGCCTGCCGCGCTTCGGAGAAACAACCTGAGAAGTGCTACAGGGCTCAGGGCGTTGTGGCTTGCGCAATGAATGCATCAACCATGGTACAGGCGTACCTGGCAGAAAAACTGCAGGATATCCATCCATCCATCCATCCATTTTCGTCCGCTTATCCGGGGTCGGGTCGCGGGGGTAGCAACCTAAGTAGGGAGGCCCAGACTTCCCTCTCCCCAGCCACTTGAAGCAGCTCCTCTGGGGGAATCCCAAGGCGTTCCCAGGCCAGCCGAGAAACATAGTCCCTCCAGCGTGTCCTGGGTCTTCCTCTGGGTCTCCTCCCGGTGGGACATGCCCGGAACACCTCACCAGGGAGGCGTCCAGGAGGCATCCTAACCAGATGCCCGAGCCACCTCAACTGGCTCCTCTCGATGTGGAGAAGCAGCGGCTCTACTCCGAGTCCCTCTCGGATGACTGAGCTTCTCACCCTATCTCTAAAGGCCGAGATACACTCGAGCGTCCTCACGGTACGCCTATACGCAGTGTACGTACGTCAAGGCAAAAGCGTAGCCCCGCGTAGCCCCTAAGGGCATGTACGCGCAAAGCTTTTTTTTTACGTCCGCGTGCGCGATACGCGGTGTCTGACCATAAACTTCCCCGGCGCCGGACTGTTTTGTATGTTACACAAATGAAATAAATTCCCCTTCTTTATCGCTGATCGGGCCTTTTCTTTTGTTTTTTTGCCTAAAGTCAAGTAATCACTTCTTCCTCCGTTCACTCCATGAATGAAATGAATGAATTCAGGTCCTACCTGGGTGCGCGATGTTTTAAATATCCCTGGTGGGCTGTGTGCTGCAGGAAAAGCACTCCCTGTTATTATTTTTATTTCTGAGAGAACTTTTTATAACATATATAGTAGAAACACCGCATGAACACCGCCGCGGTCTTCAGGGAGCTACATGAGCTGACTGAAAGCTGTCAATCATTTCAGTAGGCGTGTCAGCAAGTGACCAATCAGCGAGCTCAGTTGAGTCCCCTCCGTGCTCAGCTGCTCATATTACAACAAGGAGAACGAGAGCATTTGAAAGCTGATAGTTTCTTGAAGTATAGCAGCAAAACACATGCGCACAAAATGCGCGCGTAGAGTGGCGTACCTGAGGATGCTCAGCTGTATTTCAGCCTTAAGGGAGAGTCCAGACACCCTACGGAGAAAACTCATTTCAGCCGCTTGTATCTGAGATCTCGTTCTTTCGGTCACAACCCAAAGCTCATGACCATAGATGAGGGTGGGAACGTAGATCAATCAGTAAATTGAGAGCTTTGCCTTTCGACTCAGCTCTCTCTTCACCACGACAGACCGGTACAGCGCCCGCTTCACTGCGGATGCTGCACCTATCCGCCTATCGATCTCACGCTCCAGTTTTCCCTCATTCGTGAACAAGACCCCGAGATACTTAAACTCCTCCACTTGGGGCAGGACCTCCTCCCCGACCCGGAGAGGGCATGCTACCCTTTTCCGGCTCAAGACCATGGCCTCGGATTTGGAGGAACTGATCCTCATCCCGGCCGCATCACACTCGGCTGCAAACCGCTCCAGCGAAAGCTGTAGATCACGATCTGATGAAGCCAATAGGACCACATCATCTGCAAAAAACAGAGAAGCGATTCTAAGGCCACCAAAACGGATCCTCTCAACACCTTGGCTGCGCCTAGAAATTCTGTCCATAAAAGTTATGAACAGAATCGGTGACAAAGGGCAACCTTGGCGGAGTCCAACTCTCACTGGAAACGAGCCTGACTTACTGCCGGCAATGCGGACCAAGCTCTGACACCGGTCGTACAGGGACCTAACAGCCCATATCAATGGGCCTGGTACCCCATACTCCCGGAGTACCTTCCACAGAACCTCCCGAGGGACGCGGTCGAATGCCTTTTCCAAGTCCAGGATATCCAGGTAACAAAAAACGAGCAGGCCTCAACGGAGGCCATGGAGGAGGCCCGCCGTGCCTCTGACCTCGTGCTTCGCATGATGGGGACAATAGCCATTTCGCAAGGTAAAGCAATGGTGGAAATAGTTGTCGCCCAGCGCTATCTTTGGCTAACATTGTCGGACCTCCCGGAAAACCAGAGGTCCACCTTCCTCCAGCACTCGATCGAGTCGACGGGACTCTTCGGGGGAGCCCTGGAACGTGTCCAGGCCAGGCTGGAACAAAGACGCAAACAGGCAGAAGCCCTCCACGAGGGGTTGCAGAGGAAAAGCTTTGCATCCCCAAAGGATGACATGCGTGGCCTCCCACGGAAGAGACCCCCTGGTGACAGTGAAACTTCCCAGTACCGGCCGAGGGCCTCTTCAGTGACCCCGTGTGGAACTCAGATTTGGGCCTGATGAAGCAGGACGAACTGATAATTTTACAGGTTTGCCCGTCCACACGGTACGGGAACCTACCTTTGAGATTTTGCACTTTGAGATTTTCATTAATGAAAAGTGCGTTATAAATTGAATTCATTATTATTATTATTATTATTATTATTACCTAACATTTTGAGCCCAGTCTCTACTTGTAAAGTACTACGAGGAGCTGGTAACATGTGTGCGCGCACCAAACATGACTCGCCTACTGTATGTGTAAACAAAACAAACACTGTTTCAGGCATGTACAAAAATAAAAGTACCAAAGCACAAACTGCCCTGGTTCTTGACTCGAGTCCCATTTTTATATAACACAAACCATGTGGTCAAACTTTGAACCACGGCAAGATACACGAGCTTTGCCAGAGACGGTCAGATCTCGCGATATCTTCTGTTTGGCCGACCAACCTGCTTGATGGAGCGCAAGAGGGGTCAAAGGCCACCCTTCCAGCGCAAAAACACGAAGAGTAGCAATTCAGCATGCCGTCCAGGCTCAGCGCGCACGCGTAGGCCTGGAAGGCGTGTCTACCAAATGATTGGGTCATGACAACGATATGTCACGGGCTCAAGTTGCAGTTCACAAGAAGACCGCCCCACTTCACAGGGGACTGCAATCTAAGATTAACCCTACACGTGCACACGTGCTGAGGGAGGAAGTTTTGACGATGCTGCAAAAGGGAGTGATTAGTTTGGTCTCAGGACGCAAACTACGCTCTGGCCACTACAGCAAGTACTTTTCCTGGTGCCCAAAAAAGATCATTTCCTGAGACCGATTCTGGATCTCAGGACCTTGAATAAGAGGATAAAAACTTTTAAGTTCAAGATGCTTACACTCTGTTAAGTTCTCCAGTCTGTGAGACCAGGAGACTACGCATGTACAGTGGATTTGAAAGATGCCTATTTCCACATAGGTGTGTGGAGGAAACACAGAAAATTCATCCGCTTTGCGTTCGAAGGGAACGCTTATGAATTCAAAGCCTTACCCTTCGGTTTAAAGACTGCTCCTCGTACATTTACTAAATGTTTGGATGCAGCCCTGACCCCCCTTAGGAATCAAGGACTCAGGGTCATGAATTACTTGGATGACCTGCTGATTCTGGCTGGAAGCAGAATGCAGGCTCAGTCACACTCCTATAGGGTGATCTCTCACCTGGAGTCTCTCGGTTTTTGTCATAAACTTACAAAAAAGCGATCTAACTCCATCACGGGTTACCGTATTTCTGGGAGTACAGATTGACACTGTCCGGTACAGAGCATGGCTCTCAAAGGAACTAGTTTCCTCCATTCGCTGTTGCCTGGAAACATTTAAACTGGATCAACGGGTCCCTGTGAAAACGTGCCAACGCCTTTTAGGCCTCTTGGCGGCAGCCATTCCCTGTGTGCTACACGCATTACTGAAAATGCGGGCCATATAAGTATGGCTAAACCGACAGACACAACCCGCCCTGACTAATCAAGCAGGAAAGGTTAGGATAGATTCAGAGTGCCTGAAGGCCCTGGAACCTTGGAGAGATTTGTCTGTTTTCACGGAAGGGGTCTCGCTGGGAAGGGTGTCATCTCGTGTAGTAATCACGACGGACGCCTCTAAAACAGGATGGGGGGCAATCTGCAGAAATCAGAATGCCTGCGGCCTTTGGAATGAACAGGAAGCGAGATTACATATCAATTTCCTGGAGTTGCTGGCCGTATTCCTGTCATAAAAATACTTCTTTGGTAAAGGTCTGATTGCTGGACAGCACATCCTGGTGAAATCAGTTAACAGGACCACAGTGTCCTTCATCAACAGAGAGGGAGGGACAAGGTCCCAGGCCCTCCTCGGACTGACGCAGAAGATGCTCACGTGGTGTGCTCCAAGAATCTTGTCACTTAGGGTGACTCATGTCCTCGGTGATCTAATTTATGGAGCGGATGCCCTCTCAATAGGGCCTCTCGGCATCAGAATGGAGCCTGAACTCACGGATTGTGGAACAGGTCTGGTCACAATTTGGGAGAGCCTCTGTGGACTTGTTCGCTTGCAGGGCTAGCTCACAGTGTGACCTCTACTTCTCCTTGAGGGAAACAGACGCACCATTGGGAATGAATGCTCTGGCACACGATTGGCCAGCAGGGGTGCTCTACTATGCCTTTCCACCTGTCCCTCTGATCAGGCGACACTGGAACGTGTGCACCAGGGAGCCCTCTCACTGATCCTGATAGTCCCCAGGTGGCCACAGAAACTGTGGTTCCCGGAGTTGATCTCAATGTTATCAGGGATACCATGGCAATTGCCTCCTCACAGGGACCTGCTGACTCAGGCACGTGGGCATCTTCTACACCCACGTCCGGAGTTGTGGCATCTTTCAGCCTGGCCTTTGAAGGGAACTGGCTGAGAGCCTAAGGCTTTGATTGCTTTATCCCAAAACAAATAGTAATAACATACGCAAGGGTACCCCTTGGTGTTTATGCTTGCTTAGGAGATGTTTAATGGAAAGGTTTCCCCTCTCCTTAACAGATCTCCAACATCAAGATGGGCCCCACTTGTCAGTCGTGCCCCTTGTATATATAAAAACGTTTTACCCTAGGGACTTGGGAGGTTACCCTGTGCTTGACCTGGGTTTTCTACCTCCACATTTGTCACCCATTTACTTGTGACGTAATAGGTCCCTTGCTCCTTGCTCCTGTTTCTCAGGTTGTTCCAGAGATAAAAAGGAGATGATGAGTACTCACACTGGTGGAGCACGCTTAGGCTGTCTCTAGCTGGTGTTGTTTATCTATGTGCCCAGTTGAAACATCAAGTTGATGTTTTTTACATTTGGCATTTTTTCTTCTCAGCCTGTGCTCTCTACATACCCTGCAGAAAGCAGCTGGGAAATGCCTGTCTTTTTAAGGCGGATGTTCTCACATGCATTTTGCTGAGCGTTTTAAGGACATCAATGAATTACGTTCCCATAGAATATGTTGCACCGAGAGACCATGACTGAAAGGGAACTGAAAGTTATGCACCATAACTCATGTTCCCTGAAGGAAGGTGTCTTATGATATTTTATTTTATAATGTGCAGGACTCGGGAAAAAGGTCGGCACAATGAAAACACACTCTCAGAACTGTGTACTTCAGTATGCTTTAATAAAAAGTTGCCACAGATACAATAAAACTCTGCAAAGCATAAACATGCTCAATAACAACACACACACACACTGTTATTTGCTAGGATCGAGTATCAATTTAAACCCCGCCACGAATAACAGCAAGCCTCAAGCTTTTACACACACTCAAAAGGCATTGATGTAAAGGATCAAATCCCTCACCGTTGATACAAACGAGGAGGCCTCTTCGTTCGGCAGGAGATGTCATCAATGCAACAAACACCGGGCGTTGATCAAACCCACGGCAGACCTCGGAAATCCATCCGAGCGCCTCCTTATTTTATACCTTCGAGGTGTGTGAATGTGTATTCGTGGTGCGTGTGCGTGCGTGTCTATAATGACTTCACTCTCATCTTAACACAAACATGTTTTTGTGTGAGTCGGTGTAAGGCACGGGTGAGGGATAACATTTGTTATTTTGACTAGATTGTTGCATCTTTTGCCAATAAAGACAAAGTTATATGTGAAAAAGAGTAGGGCCCGTACCCCTCCACATAATCAGTGTCTTCAAAGCAAAAGCTGCCTGTAAAAAGTCAACCTGACACTAAGTATATGGTCAGTTTTAATGAATACACTTAAATTTGATAAAATAGTCAGTTTGCCAGCTGTGTTCTATCAACATCTTCTGTGAATATTTATTTGCCTAACTCCCTTTCAGAAGAACTGCAAGGCTTGAAGTGAGATGGGTGATATGCATTCATTCCATCAAAGACCAGTTCTTCGAAGAAGGACGGGCCCCTGAAGCAAAGCCACACAAAACCCCCCACTTCAAGGCTTTAATGCTTGACACTAAACTAAAATGTTTTTTCTCACAAGTGTTGAATTCTTAACATAAAAATTGATAAACATTTAGTCAGAAAAACATTAATACTTCTTAATCTGTTCAGAAGGGAACGAGGTGCAACATATCTGGCCCTTTCAATTGATGCTGAAAGCTCGGTGAAGTGCATTTCGGAGAAAGATGGATGGGCGTCAGCAGCATAAATACCCAGAGGGAGGGGCCTCTGGTGCAACGCTTAAGCCCTTGCCGTAAAGGTGTGAATGTATTCCTTCAGGTAATCGCGCAGGGGCGCAATTCCCATAGCATATGTTGCACCTTGTTCCCTTCCTTCAGGGAACATGAGTTATGGTGCATAACTTTCAGTTCTTTCTCCTGTCTTTTTGTCAGTGACACAGTCTCCAGACCATACAATATAGCTGGTCTCACCACTGTCTTGTAAACTTTTCCTTTGACCTTTGCTGACACCTTTTTGTCACAAATCACTCCTGAAACTTTTCTCCATCCACTCCATCCTGCCTGGACTCTCTTTTTCACCTCTTTACCACATTCCCCATTTTCCTGGACAGTGGACCCCAAGTACTTGAAGTCCTGCACCTTTGTGACCTCTGCTCCTTGTAGCCTCACTGTTCCACCAGCCTCCCTCTCATTCACACACATGTACTCTGTCTTACTACGGCTGACTTTCATTCCTCTTCTTTCAAGTGCATACCTCCACCTCTCCAAGTTCTCTTCCACCTGTTCCCTGTTCTCACCACAGATCACAATGTCATCTGCAAACATCATAGTCCATGGGGATTCCTGCCTGACCTCATCTGTTAGTCGGTCCATCACCAGAGCAAACAAGAAGGGGCTCAGAGCCGATCCTTGATGCAATCCCACCTCCACCTTGAAGCTATCTGTCACTCCTACAGCACATCTCACCACTGTCCTGCTGTCCTCATACATGTCCTGTACCAGTCTAACATACTTTTCTGCCACTCCAGATTTCCTCATGCAATACCACACCTCCTCTCTTGGCACCCTGTCATATGCTTTTTCTAAATCCACAAACACACAATGGAGTTCTTTCTGACCCTCTCTGTACTTCTCTATCAACATCCTCAAAGCAAAGATGGCATCTGTGGTGCTCTTTCTTGGCATGAAACCATACTGCTGCTCACAGATAGTCACCTCTTGTCTAAGTCTTGCTTCCACAACTCTCTCCCAGATCTTCATTGTGTGGCTCATCAACTTAATTCCCCTGTAGTTGCTACAACTCTGTACATCACCCTTGTTCTTAAAAATGGGCAGCACACTTCTTCTCCATTCTTCAGGCATTTTCTCACCCTCAAATATTCCATTAAATATTTGAGTCAAAAACCTCACTGCCATCTCTCCAAGACATTTCCAAACCTCCACTGGTATGTCATCAGGTCCTACTGCCTTCCCCTTCTTCATTCTTTTCAGAGCTTTCCGGACTTCACCCTCACTAATCTTTCCCACTTCTTGGTCCACAGTTTCTATGACCTCCACACTTCTTTCTCTTTCATTCTCTTCATTCATTAGCTCCTCAAAGTAATCCTTCCATCTTCCCATCACACTAACCTCACTTGTTAGAACATTCCCATTTCCATCTTTAATAAGCTTAACCTGCTGCACATACTTTCTAGCCTGATCCCTCTGTCTTGCCAATCGGTACAAGTCCTTCTTGCCCTCTTTAGTGTCCAGTCTCCCATACAACTCATTGTACGCCCTCTGCTTTGCCTTAGCTACTTCTTTATTTGCTCTACGTCCCATCTCTTTATATTCCTGTCTCCTCTCTTCAGTCCTCTCACTGTCATATTTCTTCTTGGCTAATCTTTTTCTTTGAATGGCATCATGCACTTCACTATTCCACCACCAGGTTTCCTTATCATCCATTCTCTGTCCAGATGACACACCAAGTACCTTCCTACCTGTCTCTCTAATTACTGTTGCTGTAGTAGCCCAGTCACTTGGAAGCTCTTTCTTACCACCCAGAGCCTTTAACAGCTCGTCTCTGAATTTCTCACAACATTCTTCCTTCTTTAGCTTCCACCATTTGGTCTTCTTCTCTGATTTTACTCTTTTTCTCTTCTTCACAACAACAGTCATTCTACACACAACCATCCAATGCTGTCTGGCCACGCTCTCCCCTGCCACAACCTTACAGTCTCTGATCTCCCTCAGGTTTCCTCTTCTACACAGAATGTAGTCGACCTGCGTACTCCTTCCTCCACTCTTATAGGTCACTCTATGTTCCTCCTTCTTTTGGAAATAGGTGTTGACTACAGCCATTTCCATTCTCTTGGCAAAATCCACCACCATCTGTCCTTCCTGGTTTCTTTCCTTGACACCAAACCTACCCATCACTTCCTCATCCCCTCTGTTTCCTTCACCAACATGTCCATTCAGGTCTGCTCCAATCACCACTCTTTCCTCCCTGGGAATACTCTCTATCACTTCATCCAAATCTTTCCAAAATGTATCTTTCTCCTCCCCATCACATCCAACCTGTGGAGCATAACCACTGACTATGTTTAGCATCAGACCTTCTACTTCTACCTTCAGGCACATCACCCTATCTGACACTCTCTTCACCTCTACTACATTCTTTGCCAACTCCTCCTTCAGGACCACCCCTACTCCATTTCTCTTTCTATCCACACCATGGTAAAACAGTTTGAACCCTGCTCCAATGCTGCGGGCCTTGCTGCCCTTCCACTTGGTCTCTTGGACACATAAAACATCTACCTTTCTTCTCTGCATCATGTCAGCCAGCTCTCTACCTTTGCCTGTCATTGTCCCCACATTTAGAGTTGCAACCCTCAGTCCTACATTCTTCACTTTCCTCCTCTCCCTCTGTCTCCTGACACGTTTCCCTCCTCGGGTTCTTCGACTAACAGTAGCACAATTTCCGCCGGCACCCTGTTTGTCAACAGTACCGGTGGTGGTCGTTGTTAACCTGGGCCTCGACCAATCCGGTATGGTTTCACTTTGATGAACTCGCATTATGGTTTTGGCAAAAGTGTTTTACATTGGATGCCATTCCTGACACAACCCTCACCATTTACCCGGGCTTGGGACCGGCACAAGAGATACACTGGCTTGTGCTCCCTAGTGGCTGGACCACTATAACTGGACCATTGTAAACACTGGATCAAAAATACATTTTAAACCAGCACAGAGTAGCTTTTATTAAAAAATGTATTAACATACATTTAGCAAGACCTTGTTATTCACATTGACTTTGATGGTGTTTTGAAAGCACAAACTGCTAGCAGCAGTTAGCTGTAGCATGTGCGGTGCAGCTTTGTGGAATTTCTTATTCTTTTTTGAAAGCACAAACTGCTAGCAGCAGTTAGCTGTAGCATGTGCGGTGCAGCTTTGTGGAATTTCTTATTCTTTTTACCAGAAAAAGCATGTGATACAAGTGTTATAGCAACAGTAAAAAGAATTATCACATTGTGTTTTGATGGAATTGAAGTTGTTTTAAGTCGGCAGAAACCCTTTTTAATTGTTACCCTGCTTGGACTGTCAGCTTGTCACACTACTGTAGTGAGATTAAACTCTATCCATGTTGTTCAGATGGTTACAACAGGTGATGTGTTAATTCTTCATGTCCTTTCCATTTTCCACCTCTGTTAAATCCTGGTCACAATTTATCAAACTGTTAAAATGGTTTTCACAAACTGCTACCAAACATAGAATACTTAAAATATTAATAAATTTTTTTGTTAAAGTTGGTTTGTCTGAGGTGAACAGTCCCATAACTTAAACAATCTTTGTCTTTGGTTGATGGGCAGTGACTACAGTCTCTGAACATGAATGCAGCAGACACAGCTGGGAATAACAGCATGGATTTTTTGCGAAAGTGTGCTATTGTCCAATAATGCACGGGCAACTGGGATTGGTCACAACATGCCTGTTGGCCAGCACACCTCTGCCAGGACCAGTTAATTGGGTGCACACAGATGAAACTATTATTGACCATTGAAAGAGAGTTAGGAGTTGTTGGTAAACAATTTTTTTCCTCAGATAGCCCCCTGCCTTTACTGGCTCAAATGTTACAATTCAGTGAAGAAAAATCCTAAACTGCCCTCTATGCCTTGGCTGTTGATTGTTGTTAGAGTTGGACATTTTGATCTGGGCTATGAATTATTTACAGCTGCATCCTTATAATATCTATATTTTATTATATCATAATTATGTTTTGTAGTAATATACACCCAGCATGATTTCTGTGATTCTCAGATGAGAAGCCTGCAGCTCTTCTCATAGAGTCTACTGAGTGATCCTATATGAAGTTCTTCCCATTCAAATGTTACTGGGTGAATTAAAAAAAAAAGGCATTTGGATGGATAAAATATTTTTAATTTTGGTTCGTTTCCACACTCATTCTAGTCCATATCTTTTGAAGTGGGGTTTTGTGTAAAGGTGTCAGGGGTCCATCCTGGCTCCTCTCCTATTCTCCTTATACCTGCTGCCACTTGGTGCTATTTTCCAGAAACACAACATACCTTTCCACTTCTACGCCGATGACTGTCAAATTTACTTCCCCTTAAGACACAATGGTACATGCTCTATTCAACCTCTGCTCGACTGCCTGGCTGACATCAGGGACTGGATGGCTTTAAATTTCTTAAGGTTCAATGAAAAGAAGTCTGAAGCCATATTAATCCGTGTATCATGTTGTTCCCTCCCAACGACACAATCACAAAAACAAAAAGTCACAAATCTGGGAGTGATAATGGATCCTTCCATGAAACTCAACAGTCATGTACAAATTAAATATGATCGTTAAATCCTGTTTTTTCCAGCTGAGGTGACTGTCTAAGCTGAAGCCCATGTTATCCAAAAATAACCTGGAGACAGTAATACATGCATTCATTACAACTAGGCTTCATTACTGCAATTCACTCCTGTTTGGGGTCAGTCAGATCACCATTGCACGACTACAACTGGTCCAGAACGCAGCAGCCCGATTTTTAACCAGTACAGGCAAAAGAGAGCACATTACACCAGTCTTGGCCTCCCTGCACTGGCTACCGGTTCATCTTCGAATCCAGTTCAAAATTCTCCTGTATGTCTACAAATCGCTGAACAGTCTCGCCCCCGCCTATCTCTCTGATTTGATACACCCGTATGTCCCACCACGTGCTCTGAGGTCAGCGGACCAGTTACTTTTAACAGTTCCAGGAACTCGTCTTAAAAGCAGAGGTGACAGGGCCTTCTCTGTAGCAGGCCCAAGACTCTGGAACAAGTTACCTCTGCTCGTCAGAAAGGCCCCCTCCCTCTCTGTTTTCAAATCCTCTTTAAAGACTCACTACTATTCCGTTGCTTTCAATGCCAGTTGATCTGTGTTTGGTCGTTATTATCTGCTATGTTTTTATGTCTATTTTTTGTACTTCATTGTGTATGTTGCTTGTGTGTTGTCTGTTGTTTGTTTGTTTGTTTGTTTGTTTGTTTGTTTGAACAGCACTTTGGTTGGCCTTGACGCTGTTTTAAGTGCTCCATAAAAAATAAAATGGTATGGTAGATGTTTGAATCACCTCAACTCGCTCCTATCGATGTAGAGGAGCAGCGCTTCTACTCTGAGTCTCTCCAATAACCCAACTTTTCATCTATCTCTAAGGGTGAGTCCAACTAATAATAATAATAATAATGAATTCAATTTATAATGCACTTTTCATTAATAAAAATCTCAAAGTGATACAAAGTGCAACAAAGATCAAAGAACAAAAAATAAAACAAGTGATAAAATCAAGTAAAACCAAATAATAAAGGTGGATTGTGTTTAAAATATTGTTGGATAGTGATTGTACATTGAAAAGTTGTATTTTAATACTAGTTGGACTGGCGACTGGACGCCTGTAGAACTGATTTAAGCAAACTGAGGTCCACTCCACGTTCTCCTTGCCACTTCGTGTGCTGTGGACTACAAGAGACCACAGACGCAGCGTTCCGATGACGTAATCGAGGTGCGACACTTCGCGTGGACCAAGCGCGAAAAAAATCGAGTCCGACCCAGTTTGCCGAGAGTAAGCAAATTTCTTCCGAGAGCTTCTATGGATGTAACGAGGTCTACACAAAAAGTCCCAGGATTCAAGCAGCTATGAGACGGAGCTAGCACAGAGCTAGCCGCTAACAGCAGACCCACGGCTCCGAAGAAAATAACCAAGAAACAGGGAGATGTAACTTGAATGAGCATACCCCGAAAAGGAGCACAGGGGAAAATCCAGAACAGTCCAGATGACACGGGATCGAGGTTGACAAAGGCAGTAGGTAAGTGAAACAATAATTTCTTTTTGCGTGGAGAAGCGGTGACGACACGACAACACGCCAGCGTACCCACCCGCCAAAACACTGATTAGTAAAGCTATCCATTCAAGGAATTGAGCAGACAAGTCAAATCTTGGCCTGGCTATAGTCTCTCATCCTGAGCAAGCACAGCGGCAACATCGGAAAGGAAAAACTCCCTTTTGAAAGGAAGAAACCTCCAGAAGACCCAGGCTCAGGACAAGCAGCCATCTGCTTTGACCGGCAACGTGCGACGTTAGCAGAGCCACAGCACAGTCAGACATGACAGCTGTCCGTAGAGTCCTTAATTAAAAAGCCACTGAACAGAAAAGGTCTAGATAAATGTTCAAAAAGAAAAGGTGTCTAGTAAAATAAAATAAAATAAATCCTTAGCGCGGAGAAGCGGCGAACAACGCGAACATCACGCCAGCGTACTCTCCCGCCTTCGCCCAAACCACCTGCAGGTGCGCACCTCTACTACACCCAGTGAAGGAAACTGATTTCAACCGCTTGTATCTGCAATCTCATTCTTTCAGTCACTACCCAGAGCTCGTGACCATAGGTGAGGGTAGGAAGATGGACCGATGGTAAACAGAGAGTTTTGCCTTATAGCTCAGCTATCTCTTCACCACAACAAACCAGTACAGAGTCCGCAATACTGTAGATGCTGCACCAATCCGTCTTTCAATCTCACGCTTCAATCTTCCCTCACTCGTAAACAAACGCCCAAGATACTTGAACTCCTCCACATCAAGCAGAACCTCACCCTCAAACCGAAGAGTGCAATTGAGGACCATGGCCTTAGATTTGGAGGTGCTGATCCTCATCCCAGCCGCTTCACACTCGGCTGCGAACTGCTCCTGTGAGAGCTGAAGATCACTGCACAATGATACCAACAGGACCACATCATCTGCAAAGAGCAAAGATGGAATCCTGAGTCCACCAAATCAGAAACCCTCCACCCACTATGGACAGAAAAATT
Organism: Garcialebias charrua; assembly: GCA_038048925.1. Taxonomy (NCBI): domain Eukaryota; kingdom Metazoa; phylum Chordata; class Actinopteri; order Cyprinodontiformes; family Rivulidae; genus Garcialebias; species Garcialebias charrua. The sequence continues at coordinate 20,535 of JBBPBX010027628.1, forward strand.
CTGTCCATAAAAGTTATAGAGAATTGGTGACAACAGGCAGCTCTGGCAGAGTCCATCTCCCACCCTGAAGGGGTCTGACTTACTACCAGCAATGCAAACCAAACTCTCGCACCACTTGTATAAGGGCCGAACAGCCCGTACCAACGAGCCCCCAATCCCATATTTCTGTAGAACCCAATAAAAAAAATTAATCTGAACTTTTGTTTAAATTGATATGACTTTTTAGCTTTAGTTTTAAGTTGCTGACTTAATTTAAATACATTTTAAATAAAGCCAACAGTCTTTTAAAATAAAGGTAAAATAGTTGGGAAAATATTGCAAAAGGGCTGCAGCAAAGTAATCTTTCCAATCAATAATCACTGTCATGGCAGTTGTCTGGCTTTGTGGCTTATTTCCTCTGGCTTAAAATTGATTTTTAGTGTTGTCTTTCAATTACTGCCTCTTGTTTACTTTTGAAAAGTTATTTCAACACATATCAAAAGTCCAAACAAAGAACAGCTTCAGGATAATGCTTGTAAGCTCCTTTCTGTTTTGCTTCATCACTTTGAAACAACTCGAGAAAAGAAGAATGGGTAAAAAAAAAAAGTAAAGTAAAGAGGAAAAATGGAAACTGGGACATGTGCAAGAGATGAGAGAAGATCAAGACAGATATTCTACCATAAAGGTGGGGTGAGAAACTTCTCAGCACTGGGCTATTTGTCTGTTTTTAGCCAATCTGCCAGCATCAAGAGGACAGCAGGGAAACAGGGAAAGCCTTTTCCATGTGTGATTATTGATTGTGACTTGCAGTTTGTCCCTGGGCGGAGCTTAGAAGACCAGTTTGGACAGAGCTTGGGGAAAGAGGGAGAGATCTTACAGTGACAGGCAGTGGGTCACTTGGGAGATTATGACAATAGCTAGGACTTGCATTTAGGTGGTAACAAGCCAGAGGAGTCCAAGGCACTGATGGCTGCTGAGAACAAGATAAATAACTGTGTGTTCTCGTTTTCTTTTTCAGGTAGCAAATCAGCAAACAGGCAGCCATTTACAGAACACTGTGGAAACAAAGACTAGAGTTTTATATAGAAACAAGAAGCTGGTAACAGTCTCATTACTGTTAGTGACATCTCATGTGTGCAGCAATGTCTTCCCTGCTGCTGACATAATTCAGCTATTATCTCTATAAAAGCCAAAGCTGCAACCGTTAATAATCTTTTTTTTTTTAATCCACGTTTTGATAAAGGCTGTGAAACTGTGAGCAAAATGTGTTGGTTTAATTTACAGCAAGTTCACAATAATCATAAAAAAGCTCAGTCAGTATACCAATATACATATATATACACATACAATATACACGCACACACACAACATATATATAAAAAAAAA
>JBBPBX010027628.1:22312-33720 GCA_038048925.1 Garcialebias charrua
TGTACCGGTTAAAAGTCGAGCTGCTGCATTTTGGACAAGCTGAAGATGTGTGAAAAAGGCCTGGCTGATCCCAGCATACATTGCATTGCAATAATCCAGGTGGGTTGTGATGAACGCATGGATTAGGGTCTCAAGGTCAGGTCTGGACAACACTGGCTTGAGTTTAGCTACCTGCCACAGTTGGAAGAAGCTTTTCTGCAGAACGGAGCTGATTTGTTTGTCAAACTTAAGGTCCGAGTCAAAAACCATCCCAAGATTTTTTTATTGAGTGTTTGAGATATCGCTGGAGGGAGTCCAAGTTTACCGGTATATGATCCGAGGCGGCAGCTGAGCTAGGGCTAAAAATGATGACTTCAGTCTTCTGATCATTCAAACTTAGGAAGTTTGAAGCCATCCATGTTTTAATGTCATCCAGACATTCTAGGAGAGGGTGGAGGGAGCCTGCATTAGCTGGTTTCAGTGGCAGGTAGATCTGGCAGTCATCTGCATAGCAATGGAACGAGATGCAGTACCATGTTTCCTTAAGATGGACCCCAGCGGGAGCATGTATAGTGTGAAGAGAAGTGGACCAAGAATAGAGCCTTGTGGGACGCCGCAGGAAAGAGACATTGAAGTGGATACATTGTTCCTGACCGTGACACAAAAACTTCTGCCAGGTAAGTCTGAACCAGTCTAATGCAACACCTGTAATCCCGACCCAGTGTTCGAGCCATGATAAGAGGATACTGTGGTCGACGGTATCAAAAGCAGCAGTAAGGCCCAGGAGTACCGTACAAGAACCACAAAGTGACCAGAATCGTTTGACAACAGAATGTCATTGCAAACCTAAACCAAAGCTGTTTCTGTGCTGTGGAGCTGCTTGAAACTGGACTGAAAGACCTCAAAGACTTTGTTCTCATTTAGAAACTGATTTAACTGAGTGTAAACTACCTTTTCAAGGATTTTGGACAGAAAGGGGAGTTTTGATATTGGTCTGTAATTTGAGCAGGCTGAAGGGTCAAGACCAGGTTTCATTATTAACTGAGTGACCACTGCATGTTTGAAGGCATCTGGGACCACGCTTGTAGCAATGCTACTATTTAGAATATTAAGAATAGCAGGCGCAGTTGATGGTAGTACTTGTTTAAACAATGATGGGGGGATGGGATCAACGGGGGAGCCTGAGGGTTTCATGTGACCAGTGGTGTAGTCTACATTTTTGTAGTGGGTATACTGTGCTTAGAGACAAAAACCTGTCCGGAGGACCTACCGGTACTTAATTTTTCCTTTTTCTACCTAGATTACTGAGATGAATCAGGACATTTAGAGACAAAAATGCAATGTAGTGCAATGTAATTGACAATTTATTTTGAATTTTAAGCATATTTAACATTGCAAAATGTCTGTGATGCTTACATTTTAATAAATGCACAACAAACCTGAGCCTGATGACTGGATCTTGAAGGAGGCCCACTCCTCCGATATGGAGACCCTCTTTTCAGTCAGGACACCAGTTGACGTTATGGTACTGCAAACAGCACATCCTGCAGGAAGTAAATAAAAATTGTCATAATTGTATATTTTTTAATGTTTCCTGATACCAGTAATAATACTAGAATCTACTGATTCACTAGACTGTAAGCATGTGTCGACAATTACATTCATTATTACCTTTCATTATTATTTGCATACACTTTTGCATTATGACCAACTAAAACGTGAAAATGAAATGATCACACACACACACACACACATATATAATTTCTCATGTAATATACTGTACTAAACTTTTGAAAGATATGATTATCAGACTATTTTAAAATTATCAAGTCATAATATGTTAATGTTGGAAATATATCAATTAAACCTTATATACAAATTGGTTCCCATATTTTTTTATATTTACCTAATTTTTTGTTCCTCCATTCCAACCAGGGATGTCTGTTTTTAAATTCCCGAGCCTGACTTTCACTCCACAAGGCTGGCCAATTTGGATCTAAAAATGAAACAAGGAGTTTTAAAACAGAGTAAAAAGCATAGCATTTTGTTGATTATTGGAGTGACAGACTTTGTCACAAACAAATCATTTTTATATTCACATATTTATTTATATGAAATGTTACTGTAAAATTCTGGACAGTAACCGTGTTTCCATCAAGGTTTCTTGATGCGCATTTTGGAGTTTGGCATCAGAAAAGGTCGATAAAAACATGCATTTACTTGCTGCTTGAGCTAGCTTCAGCTAACTTGTACTAGCCAACACTTACCTGGGGAAATGCAGATATCAACCTCATTATGGCTGGTTTCGGCCGTCGAACTGGTAGGTTCTTCTAATGTTGTCTCTGTAGCTTCGGGTTCAGCTGGTTTATAAAAACATTCAAAAAGTGTAGCTTGTTTCCTTTTCATTTTGAGTCTGTCGTCGTTAGCGAAAATGCTCTACCACACCGTCTGTCGCCCGCCTGCATCCCGAGCAGCCAATCATAAAGGAGCTTCTTAAGAAACCAATCACAGAGCAGAGAACTATGGTAGTGAGCTCAGCTCAGCCAATGGCTGTGAGCCTCACGTACAACAGAGGAACACGAAACCATGGCAACCGCGAGACGCGTGGCGCAGTGAAGTGTCCTGAATGCATTTCGCCGCACGGCACAGTGCACGCGCAGCGCGCGCGCTCCAGCCTGCGGACCAAAGCGCGAGTCTTAACTCAGCCTTTATGAGCAGCGAACATAATCTATCTTTATGCAACGCGTGTTTGTTGTCACGTTACGTATCATTGGGCACATTTAAGTGGTTATACGGAAATCCCCAAGCTTTTCTAGTGGGTATACGGCGTATACCTGCGTATCACGTAGACTACACCACTGCATGTGACCAACAACTTTGTTTAACAATGGGAGTGAAATGGGTTTGAATTACCTGAAAGTTGCTGAACAGGAGACAATGGGAGGGGTGTCGACTGCCGAGTGGGGGATGGAGGACCCAATCAACTCCACCTTTTCAACAAAGAATTTAGTGAAGTTGTTACAGGAGTCAATAGAGGCCTCAATGCTGGCAGATGGAGGAACATTATGGAATTTACTGTGTTGAAAAGAATGCTGGGGTTGTGTCTGTTGGAGGTGATGATTTGGGATTTTCACTGATTTATTGTACCAGTTTTTATATTTTCTGTCCTGTTAAGCACCTTGGTCAATGCAAGGCATTGTAGGAAGGCGCTATACAAATAAAGTTTATTATTATTATATTATTATTATTGGGAGAAGTATTTGTTTTTCTCTGATTTGACGGTGGACTGGTAGTTTTTTAGACATGTTTTTAATAAAATGAAAGAAACCTGGAGTTTGTCCTTTTTCCACTTGCGTTCTGCTCTCCTGCAGAGACGTCTCGCTGCTCTGGTGGTCTCATTTATCCATGGGTATTTTGCCATCTTTGGTTGCCTGACTTTTAGTGGGGCTACAAGGTCCAGGATTTTAGTGCAGGTCACATTATGGCTACTGAGCACCTGCGTGCTGACACACGCAGAGGTTTCAGGGACTGTAACAACAGAAGTATAGGCAGAAGAAAAAAGTGCAGCAGTTGAAGGGTTAAAAATACGGCAGCGCTTGGCTGGAGCGGGAGTTTTAGGCCCTGTTTACATGGACACTGTGGGGGGAAACAGAGGTTTTGGGTATGTTAATTAGATGAAAAGTTTTGCGTTGACACGGATCTGCTCGAATCTCCCCCTTCCCTCATGACCCCTTCCTCCTTTCATGAATCCACTGTAGTTACCATGCCGGGTCATTAGTTGCCGCTGTGAATTTTTGAACCTTCACCCACTACGCATGCGTACTGCTGAACCTTCACCCACTGCGCATGCGTGCTGCCTCACTCTGCTGGCAGACTGCTGCGTTCTTCTGGGCTAAAAGTTGAGCTAACAACAAATTAACAACAAGTTAAAGCTGAATTTTGGATAATAGTCGACAGATTTGACACCAAGTGGGACTCTCTTCATCTAACAAGCTCCACACCAGACGCTGAGTGGACTGTGGACCAGAACCGAGTGACGATGAGGATGATGTCGGACTTTACTCCATGAAAAACATGACTTACAGCAGGTAAATCAACGTTCTTAATATAATGTTTGCTTGTGTTTACTTTGATCACACAACAACAGAGTTTTTATTTTTTTTCTTGCCAGGTGGAGAAGCTGTCGTTCCAACAGGCAGACCGGTTCTGATGTGGTCCAGATGAAAACACAGCAAGAGTCCAGTTCATTAATGTATTTACAGTTCGGTTAACGTGTTTTAATAGTGTTCAGTTAAATTCTCAGTGTTTGTGTGACATACAGTTTGTGGTGTTGAATAAAAAAATAAAAAAATAAACCTGGTGTCTTCATTTTCACAGCACGTTACGCATTGTTTAAAAAATGTAACGAGTCCAGATAGATACTGTTTTCATTCATTCAACCTTTATTTATTCATTCAACCTTTATTTATACAGGCTATAGCCTCGTTGAGCCACGGGGACTCATTTACAAGAGGGACCTGTCTCACTCACACCCAGGGTCAATTTAGAGTTACCAATCAGCCTAACATGCATGTTTTTGGACTGTGGGAGAAAACCCACGCATGCACGGAGAGAACATGCAAACTCCATCCAGAAAGGCCCCCGGACCGGGATTTGAACCGGGGACCTGCATACTGTAGTTCAGATAAATTTATATATCTCCCACGCTAACATAAATACTGTTTATTATTGTTAAACTGTTATTATATAGCACATATTTTGCAGCGTGACACGTGAAATGTCCGCCTGCCCTGACTGTCCGCGCGTGCGTGCTTCGCGCATGTGGTTGACACAAAAGCTCAGTGGGAGATGTTTACATTATCAACGGGGGGTCAGCGAAAAAGGGTGAGTTCAAAAACCATCGGAGTCAAAGAGGGGGGCCAGTGGTGTCGTGTCAACGATAAGCAAAGACGCAGAGAGAAAGGAGCGGTTTCACTCAAAATACGCACCGTGTAAACAGGGCCTTAGACACAGGAGTGAGACATATTTCAAATGAGATGGGTTTTTGATCAGAAACAGCATCCCCAATCTCCAGATTAACCACAGACAAACCATGGGACAGCAGGTCCAGTGTGTGTCCTTGCTGATGAGTTGGACCAACAACATTCTGTACCTGGTTGAAAGAGTGAACTTGTGGTTCCTAGAGTTTCCAAAAGCAGAACGGGAGGCCGAGCTTTCACTTCTCAGGCTCTTCTCTTGTGGAACCAACTTCCAGTTTCTGTCCGTGAGGCTGACACATTGTCCAGTTTTAAGATTAGGCTCAAGTCTTTGCTTTTTGATAAATCAGTTAGGATCAGCTTGTGTTTCCTGATTTATCCCTCAGTTATGCTGCTATGGCTTAGACTGCTGGAGGGCAAACTGACCACATTTCCTCATTTTACTGCTGTCTTCATTTGCTCTGTCTGTTCGTGTTTGTAATTATTTCTATCTTAACATGTGTTTTTTGTGTGTGTGAGTGTGTGTCTTTCCTCCAATAGAAAATACACCTGGACCTGCCATTCTGCGTGTCTCCTCCTGTTCTCTCAAACACCAGCCAGTTGAAGCAGATGGCCGCTCGTCCTGAGCCTGGTTCTGCTCTAGGTTTCTTCCCGTTAAAAGGGTGTTTTTCCTTCCCACTGTTGCCTTTGTGCTTGCTCAGGATGAGAGACTTTGAAGTGTCAACATAATCTGCCGCTTCCTTAGATAACTTTTGGCTTTTATAATGTCTATGAATGCAGCGCCCTGAGACAAGTTCTGTTGGGACTCGGAGCTTTAGAAATAAACTGAACTATTATGTGTGTCTGTGAGGATTGTATCAACACTAACCATTTAATCACTTTTTTGTTTGTTGGGAATAATTTTCAGGCCTAATTAAACAGAAAAGAAGGAGATGAGCAGCTCTGCTCTCTGCTGGCTGTTAGGAGTCCCTGCTCAGAGGAGTCTGTGAGAGTTTGACCACAGACAAGAATTTTATAGCACGTCCATAAATTTGCAGCCTTCTATAGAAGCAGTGGCCTAATTTTTTTTTTTACAGAAACATGTTTTAAAACCATCTAAAAAACATCTTCTTTTAGACTTTTAATTTCCCGGTAGATCTTTTACATGTTTTAAATTTGGTTAAATCTGGTTTTGTATTTGTGATTTTAATATTTTTTCTTCTGTTTTTCTCATTCTTGTTTCTTCTTGTTTTTCTATAAGTAATCTTTATTTACATAGCAGCTTTCAAGGTTCTTTACTGTCATTCGTATGAGGTGGAACGGAACTGTGTACTCAAGGTCTCAGTTACACTCAAAAATAGCAAAAATATGAAGTATAAAAAAACAGTACACAAATGGTAAATGGAGCTTACTTATATAGCGCCTTCCAGCCCCCTATGAGGGGCCCCAAAGCGCTTTACAGCACCAGCCATCCACCCATTCATACACCGGTAGCGTAGTCTGCCATGCAAGGCGCCAGCCAGTCCTACCGGGAGCAACTCAGGGTTAAGTGTCTTGCCCAGGGACACAATGACATATGGTGTGGGAACTCGGGATTTGAACCTCCAACCTTCCGATAGGGGTACGACTGCCATTACCACTACACCATCTCAACCCCCTGATATACTGATATAAGATATATGCTAAACAATAATAATATAATATAATATGGTATATTAAACAGCAGCCCAAACATGAGTCTGTAGTGAGCAAATGGGTATTGAGTTTATCTTCATTGAACGTAGTATAATAAAGGAATAAACAAAAGTTATAAATAAAAAGAAAATACATTTAAAACAAAAGCAAGCAGAAAAAAAATCATGAATATACATACAGTACATGGTATGAATGAATACAGCAGCTTAAAGGTAATAAATCAGCAGCATGGATAAAGTCACATGTCACCAATTAAACTGGCATTACAGTGATTTTTCCTGGTTAGGGATTTATGAGGACGGGGACCCTGGCGGTCTGATCCTCGGCTACAGAAGCTGGCCATTGGGACATGGAATGTCACCTCTCTGGTGGGGAAGGAGCCTGAGCTAGTGTGTGAGGTTGAGAGGTTCCGACTAGAAATAGTCGGACTCACCTCAACGCATGGCTCTGGCTCTGGAACCAGTTTCCTTGAGAGGGGTTGGACACTCTTCCACTCTGGAGTTGCCCCTGGTGAGAGGCGCCGAGCAGGAGTGGGCATACTGGTTGCCCCCCATCTTGGTGCCTGTACGTTGGGGTTCACCCCGGTGAACGAGAGGGTAGCCTCCCTTCGCCTACGTGTGGGGGGACGGGCTCTGACTGTTGTTTGTGCCTATGCACCAAACGGCAGCTCAGACTACCCACCCTTTTTGGAGTCCTTGGAGGGGGTATTGGAGAGTGCGCCTCCTGGGGACTCCCTTGTTCTACTGGGGGACTTCAACGCTCACGTGGGCAATGACAGTGAGACCTGGAGGGGTGTGGTTGGGAGGAACGGCCCCCCTGATCTGAACCAGAGTGGTGTTCTGTTATTGGACTTCTGTGCTCGTCATGGATTGTCCATAACGAACACCATGTTTAAGCATAAGGGTGTCCATATGTGCTCTTGGCACCAGGACACCCTAGGTCGCAGTTCGATGATCGACTTTGTTGTCGTCTCATCTGATCTGCGGCCGCATGTCTTGGACACTCGGGTGAGGAGAGGGGCGGAGCTGTCAACTGACCACTACCTGGTGGTGAGTTGGCTCCGATGGTGGGGGAGGATGCCGGTCAGACCTGGCAGACCCAAACGTATTGTGAGGGTCTGCTGGGAACGTCTGGCAGAGTCTCCCGTAAGACGGAGCTTTAACTCCCACCTCCGGGAGAGCTTTGAACACGTTCCAAGGGAGGCGGGGGACATGGAGTCCGAGTGGGCCGTGTTCCGCGCCTCTATTGTCGAGGCAGCTTATCGGAGCTGTGGCCGCAAGGTTGTTGGTGCCTGTCGTGGTGGCAACCCTCGAACCCGGTGGTGGACACCGGCAGTGAGGGATGCTGTCAGGCTGAAGAAGGAGTCCTATTGGGCCTTTTTGGCTTGTGGGACCCCGGAAGCAGCTGATAGGTACCGGCAGTCCAAGCGGCATGCGGCTCGGGTGGTTGCTGAGGCAAAAACTCGGGCGTGGGAGGAGTTCGGAGAGGCCATGGAGAATGACTTCCGTACGGCTTCGAGGCGATTCTGGTCCACCATCCGGCGTCTCAGGGGGGGAAAGAGGTACGAGACCAACACCATTTATGGTGGAGGTGGCGTGCTGCTGACCTCAACTCGGGATGTTGTGAGTCGGTGGGCGGAATACTTCGAAGACCTCCTCAATCCTACTGGCACGTCTTCCACTGAGGAAGCAGAGCCTGGGGACTTTGGGTCGGGTTCTCCGATCTCTGGTGCTGAGGTCGCCGAGGTGGTTAAAAAGCTCCGCGGTGGCAAGGCTCCGGGGGTGGATGAGATTCGCCCGGAGTTCCTTAGGGCTCTGGATGTTGTAGGGTTGTGTTGGCTTACGCGACTCTGCAATATCGCGTGGACATCGGGGGCAGTTCCCTTGGATTGGCAGACTGGGGTGGTGGTTCCCCTATTCAAAAAGGGGGACCGTAGGGTGTGTTCCAACTATAGGGGGATCACACTCTTAAGCCTCCCTGGTAAGGTCTATTCAGGGGTTCTGGAGAGGAGGGTCCGTCGGATAGTCGAACCTCGGATTCAGGAGGAGCAGTGTGGTTTTCGTCCTGGTCGTGGAACACTGGACCAGCTCTACACCCTCAGCAGGGTCCTGGAGGGTGCGTGGGAGTTTGCCCAACCAGTTTACATGTGCTTTGTGGACTTGGAGAAGGCATTCGACCGCGTCCCTCGGGGGGTTCTGTGGGGGGTACTCCGGGAGTATGGGGTACCAGGCCCTTTGATAAGGGCTGTTAGGTCCCTGTACGACCGGTGTCAGAGCTTGGTCCGCATTGCCGGCAGTAAGTCAGGCTCGTTTCCGGTGAGAGTTGGACTCCGCCAAGGTTGCCCTTTGTCACCGATTCTGTTCATAACTTTTATGGACAGAATTTCTAGGCGCAGCCAAGGTGTTGAGAGGATCCGTTTTGGTGACCTTAGAATCGCTTCTCTGTTTTTTGCAGATGATGTGGTCCTACTGGCTTCATCAGTTCGTGATTTACAACTTTCACTGGAGCGGTTTGCAGCCGAGTGTGATGCGGCCGGGATGAGGATCAGTTCCTCCAAATCCGAGGCCATGGTCTTGAGCCGGAAAAGGGTAGCATGCCCTCTCCGGGTCGGGGAGGAGGTCCTGCCCCAAGTGGAGGAGTTTAAGTATCTCGGGATCTTGTTCACGAATGAGGGAAAACTGGAGCGTGAGATCGATAGGCGGATAGGTGCAGCGTCCGCAGTGAAGCGGGCGCTGTACCGGTCTGTCGTGGTGAAGAGAGAGCTGAGTCAAAAGGCAAAGCTCTCAATTTACCGATCGATCTACGTTCCCACCCTCATCTATGGTCATGAGCTTTGGGTTATGACCGAAAGAACAAGATCTCGGATACAAGCGGCTGAAATGAGTTTTCTCCGCAGGGTGGCTGGACTCTCCCTTAGAGATAGGGTGAGAAGCTCAGTCATCCGGGAGGGACTCGGAGTAGAGCCGCTGCTTCTCCACATCGAGAGGAGCCAGTTGAGGTGGCTCGGGCATCTGGTTAGGATGCCTCCTGGACGCCTCCCTGGTGAGGTGTTCCGGGCATGTCCCACCGGGAGGAGACCCAGAGGAAGACCCAGGACGCGCTGGAGGGACTATGTTTCTCGGCTGGCCTGGGAACGCCTTGGGATTCCCCCGGAGGAGCTGCTCCAAGTGGCTGGGGAGAGGGAAGTCTGGGCCTCCCTACTTAGGCTGCTACCCCCGCGACCCGACCCCGGATAAGCGGAAGAAGATGGATGGATGGATGGATGGATGGATGGATGGGGATTTATGAGTCTAATGGCCTCGGGGTAGAAGCTGTTCCTCAGTCTAGTGGTTGTACACTTAATGCTCTGCAAACTTCTGCCTGAGGAGAGTGGGGCAAAAAGTGTGTGCTGGGTGAGTGGGGTCCTTCATGATGCAAGTGGCTCTCTTCTTGCATCTGGAGGTGTAGATGTAAGTGATGGTGGGGAGACTGACTCCAACATCTTCTGTGCAGCCTTCACCACTCTCTGCAAAGCTTTTCTTTCTGCAGCTGTGCAGCCTCCATGCCACACGTTGATGCTGGAGCACAGGATGCTCTCCACTGCACACCTGTAGAAGGAGGTGAGGACTGAACTTCTCAGACCAGCTCGTCTCAGCCGTCTGAGGAAGTAGAGTCTCTGATGACCTTTCTTGATCAGGCTGGTGTTGCCCCAGCTGAGGTTATCGTTCATGTGCACATCCAAGTACCGTACTTGTAAATGGAGACCACTTCCACCACTTACTAAACCAGTCTTTACTTAATTACACAGAGGGAAATATTTAAACCTTTATTGCTTGTAATTTTGATGATTATAGTTTACAGATTATGAACAACCTAAATTCATTGTTTCATAAAATTAGGAAATTGTGAAGAAAAAAGTTAACTTTTTCACGATGTTTAATTTTTTACTAGATGCACCTTACAGTGAATCTAACTGAATCCAGTGAATTTCCAGTCTTTGGACCTGCATGTCCTCTGCAGTCCACCAAGTGGCGCTGCTCACCATGACATCGCTGCAGGCTGGTGACCTTTGACCTTTGATATTCACTGCAGAAACCAGATTTTCCACACGAGGTAAGGGACAAATAAAATAAATCACAAAACAACACAGTCTCTGTAGGATAATTTTATTTTAAGAAAAACTAAACTTTTGTTCTAAACAGAAAACATGTTTAAGATTATTTATTGTAAACAAATAAATTAAATGTTCAGTTCAGTACAGGAGCTGCAAATTTTAGTTTTTGTAATTTTTATACTTTTAAAAATATTTATCTTTGTAATTACACAAGTTTCCACATGAAATGCATGAAATTTAATTCCTTTAAAACCACAGCTCTCTATGAAATGTTTTTTTGTTTCGTCTTCTAGTGTACATTTTAAATAATTTTTTATAACTTTATAGCTACAGCTTAGCTAGTTTTAGTTTTTAGCTGTGAAAATGCAAATTTTAGCTGTTAGTTTCAGCTTTCTGTTCAGTTTGAGGACAGCTCAGACTTAGGTCTGAGACATTTGAGACACTGAGACAGTCTGTGACACTGACTGAAGTCTTCAAACTAAAGTCTTCTTACTGAGGTCTTCAGACTGACGTCTTGTGGTTCGACCACTTGTGTCAAACTCAAGGTCCCAGGGGCAAACGTGGCCCTCGTTGACATCTTATCTGGCACCCAAGAAGACATGTTAAACTTAAAATACTTTGTCACTTTAATTTGTTTCAGTAATCTTTGATTATGATGTCAAAAGTGCAGCAGGTAACGTCAAATG
>JBBPBX010027629.1:0-11992 GCA_038048925.1 Garcialebias charrua
TCTATGGTCCAGTTGTGGTTTCTATTGTCCAGTTGTTGCTTCTATGGTCCAGTTGTGGTTTCTAGGGTCCAGTTGCGGTTTTTATGGTCCAGTTGTGGTTTCTATTGTCCAGTTGTTGCTTCTAAGGTCCAGTTGTGGTTTCTATGGTCCAGTTGTGGTTTCTATGGTCCAGTTGTGGTTTCTATGGTCCAGTTGATGTTTCTATGGTCCAGTTGTTGTTTATACGGTCCAGTTGTTGTTTCTACGGTCCAGTTGTGGTTTCTATGGTCCAGTTGTGGTTTATATGGTCCAGTTGTGGTTTTTATGGTTCAGTTGTGGTTTATATGGTCCAGTTGTGGTTTATATGGTCCAGTTGTGGTTTTTATGGTTCAGTTGTGGTTTCTATGGTCCAGTTGTGGTTTCTATGGTCCAGTTGTGGTTTGTATGGTCCAGTTGTGGTTTGTATGGTCCAGTTGTGGCTTCTATGGTCCAGTTGTGGTTTGTATGGTCCAGTTGTGGTTTCTATGGTCCAGTTGTGGTTTGTATGGTCCAGTTGTTGTTTCTGTGGTCCAGTTGTGGTTTCTATGGTCCAGTTGTGGTTTGTATGGTCCAGTTGTGGTTTGTATGGTCCAGTTGTGGTTTCTATGGTCCAGTTGTGGTTTCTATGGTCCAGTTGTGGCTTCTATGGTCCAGTTGTGGCTTCTATGGTCCAGTTGTGGCTTCTATGTTCCAGTTGTGGCTTCTATGGTCCAGTTGTGGTTTCTATGGTCCAGTTGTGGTTTCTATGGTCCAGTTGTGGTTTCTATGGTCCAGTTGTGGTTTGTATGGTCCAGTTGTGGTTTGTATGGTCCAGTTGTGGTTTGTATGGTCCAGTTGTTGTTTCTATGGTCCAGTTGTGGTTTCTATGGTCCAGTTGTGGTTTCTATGGTCCAGTTGTGGTTTCTATTGTCCAGTTGTTGCTTCTATGGTCCAGTTGTTGTTTCTATGGTCCAGTTATGGTTTCTTTTGTCCAGTTGTGGTTTCTATGGTCCAGTTGTGGTTTCTATTGTCCAGTTGTTGTTTATGGTCAAGTTGTTGTTTATATTTTCCAGTTGTTGTTTCTACGGTCCAGTTGTGGTTTCTATGGCCAGTTGTGGTTTCTATGGTCCAGTTGTGCTTTCTATGGTCCAGTTGTGCTTTCTTGTGTCAATTGTGGTTTTTATGGTCCAGCTGTGGCTTCTATGGTCCAGTTGTTGTTTCTATGGTCCAGTTGTTTTTTCTATGGTCCAGTTGTGGTTTCTATGGTCCAGTTGTGGTTTCTATGGTCCAGTTGTTGTTTCTATGGTCCAGTTGTTGTTTCTATGGTCCAGTTGTTGTTTCTATGGTCCAATTGTGGCTTCTATGGTCCAGTTGTTGTTTCTATGGTTCAGTTGTGGCTTTTATGGTCCAGTTGGTGTTTCTATGGTTCAGTTGGTGTTTCTATGGTTCAGTTGTAGTTTAGATGGTCCAGTTGTTGTTTCTACGGTCCAGTTGTGGTTTCTATGGTCCAGTTGTGCTTTCTATGGTCCAGTTGTGGTTTCTATGGTCCAGTTGTGGTTTTTATGGTTCAGTTGTGGCTTCTATGGTCCAGTTGTGGTTTTTATGGTCCAGTTGTGGCTTCTATGGTCCAGTTGTGGCTTCTATGGTCCAGTTGTGGCTTCTATGGTCCAGTTGTGGTTTCTATTGTCCAGTTGTGCGTTCTATGGTCCAGTTGTGCTTTCTATTGTCAATTATGATTTTTATGGTCCAGTTGTGGCTTCTATGGTCCAGTTGAGGTTTCTATGGTCCAGTTGTGCTTTCTATTGTCCAATTGTGCGTTCTATGGTCCAGTTGTGCGTTCTATGGTCCAGTTGTGGTTTTTATGGTTCAGTTGTGGTTTCTATGGTCCAGTTGAGGTTTATATGGTCCAGTTGTGGTTTCTATGGTCCAGTTGTGGTTTCTATGGTCCAGTAGTGGCTTCTATGGTCCAGTTGTGGTTTCTATGGTTCAGTTGTGGCTTCTATGGTCCAGTTGTTGTTTATGGTCAAGTTGTTGTTTATATTTTCCAGTTGTTGTTTCTACGGTCCAGTTGTGGTTTCTATGGCCAGTTGTGGTTTCTATGGTCCAGTTGTGCTTTCTATGGTCCAGTTGTGCTTTCTTGTGTCAATTGTGGTTTTTATGGTCCAGCTGTGGCTTCTATGGTCCAGTTGTTGTTTCTATGGTCCAGTTGTTTTTTCTATGGTCCAGTTGTGGTTTCTATGGTCCAGTTGTGGTTTCTATGGTCCAGTTGTTGTTTCTATGGTCCAGTTGTTGTTTCTATGGTCCAATTGTGGCTTCTATGGTCCAGTTGTTGTTTCTATGGTTCAGTTGTGGCTTTTATGGTCCAGTTGGTGTTTCTATGGTTCAGTTGGTGTTTCTATGGTTCAGTTGTTGTTTAGATGGTCCAGTTGTTGTTTCTACGGTCCAGTTGTGGTTTCTATGGTCCAGTTGTGCTTTCTATGGTCCAGTTGTGGTTTCTATGGTCCAGTTGTGCTTTCTATGGTCCAGTTGTGCTTTCTATGGTCAATTGTGGCTTCTATGGTCCAGTTGTGGCTTCTATGGTCCAGTTGTGGCTTCTATGGTCCAGTTGTGGTTTCGGTTCAGTTGTGGTTTCTATGGTCCAGTTGTGGTTTCTATGGTTCAGTTGTGGTTTCTATTGTTTAGTTGTGGTTTCTATGGTTCAGTTGTGGCTTCTATGGTCCAGTTGTGGCTTCTATGGTCCAGTTGTGGCTTCTATGGTCCAGTTGTGGTTTCTATGGTCCAGTTGTGGTTTCTATGGTCCAGTTGTGGTTTCTATGGTCCTGTTGTGGTTTCTATGGTCCAGTTGTGGTTTGTATGGTCCAGTTGTGGTTTGTATGGTCCAGTTGTTGTTTCTATGGTCCAGTTGTTGTTTCTATGGTCCAGTTGTGGTTTCTATGGTCCAGTTGTGGTTTCTATTGTCCATTTGTTGCTTCTATGGTCCAGTTGTGGTTTCTATGGTCCAGTTGTGGTTTCTATGGTCCAGTTGTGGTTTCTATTGTCCAGTTGTTGCTTCTATGGTCCAGTTCTGGTTTCTATGGTCCAGTTGTGGTTTCTATTGTCCAGTTGTTGCTTCTATGGTCCAGTTGTGGTTTCTATGGTCCAGTTGTGGTTTCTATGGTCCAGTTGTGGTTTCTACGGTCCAGTTGTGGTTTCTATGGTCCAGTAGTGGCTTCTATGGTCCAGTTGTGGCTTCTATGGTCCAGTTGTGGCTTCTATGGTCCAGTTGTTGTTTATGGTCAAGTTGTGGTTTATATGGTCCAGTTGTGGTTTCTACGGTCCAGTTGTGGTTTCTATGGCCAGTTGTGGTTTCTATGGTCCAGTTGTGCTTTCTATGGTCCAGTTGTGCTTTCTTGTGTCAATTGTGGTTTTTATGGTCCAGCTGTGGCTTCTATGGTCCAGTTGTTGTTTCTATGGTCCAGTTGTTTTTTCTATGGTCCAGTTGTGGTTTCTATGGTCCAGTTGTGGTTTCTATGGTCCAGTTGTTGTTTCTATGGTCCAGTTGTGGTTTCTATGGTCCAGTTGTGGCTTCTATGGTCCAGTTGTTGTTTCTATGGTTCAGTTGTGGCTTCTATGGTCCAGTTGGTGTTTCTATGGTTCAGTTGTTGTTTAGATGGTCCAGTTGTTGTTTCTACGGTCCAGTTGTGGTTTCTATGGTCCAGTTGTGCTTTCTATGGTCCAGTTGTGGTTTCTATGGTCCAGTTGTGCTTTCTATTGTCCAGTTGTGCTTTCTATTGTCAATTGTGGTTTTTATGGTCCAGTTGTGGCTTCTATGGTCCAGTTGTGGCTTCTATGGTCCAGTTGTGGTTTCTATTGTCCAGTTGTGCGTTCTATGGTCCAGTTGTGCTTTCTATTGTCAATTGTGATTTTTATGGTCCAGTTGTGGCTTCTATGGTCCAGTTGAGGTTTCTATGGTCCAGTTGTGCTTTCTATTGTCCAGTTGTGCGTTCTATGGTCCAGTTGTGCGTTCTATGGTCCAGTTGTGGTTTTTATGGTTCAGTTGTGGTTTCTATGGTCCAGTTGTGGTTTATATGGTCCAGTTGTGGTTTCTATGGTCCAGTTGTGGTTTCTATGGTTCAGTTGTGGTTTCTATGGTCCAGTTGTGGTTTCTATGGTCCAGTTGTGGTTTGTATGGTCCAGTTGTGGTTTCTATGGTCCAGTTGTGGTTTCTATTGTCCAGTTGTTGCTTCTATGGTCCAGTTGTGGTTTCTAGGGTCCAGTTGCGGTTTTTATGGTCCAGTTGTGGTTTCTATTGTCCAGTTGTTGCTTCTAAGGTCCAGTTGTGGTTTCTATGGTCCAGTTGTGGTTTCTATGGTCCAGTTGTGGTTTCTATGGTCCAGTTGATGTTTCTATGGTCCAGTTGTTGTTTATACGGTCCAGTTGTTGTTTCTACGGTCCAGTTGTGGTTTCTATGGTCCAGTTGTGGTTTATATGGTCCAGTTGTGGTTTTTATGGTTCAGTTGTGGTTTATATGGTCCAGTTGTGGTTTATATGGTCCAGTTGTGGTTTTTATGGTTCAGTTGTGGTTTCTATGGTCCAGTTGTGGTTTCTATGGTCCAGTTGTGGTTTGTATGGTCCAGTTGTGGTTTGTATGGTCCAGTTGTGGCTTCTATGGTCCAGTTGTGGTTTGTATGGTCCAGTTGTGGTTTCTATGGTCCAGTTGTGGTTTGTATGGTCCAGTTGTTGTTTCTGTGGTCCAGTTGTGGTTTCTATGGTCCAGTTGTGGTTTGTATGGTCCAGTTGTGGTTTGTATGGTCCAGTTGTGGTTTCTATGGTCCAGTTGTGGTTTCTATGGTCCAGTTGTGGCTTCTATGGTCCAGTTGTGGCTTCTATGGTCCAGTTGTGGCTTCTATGGTCCAGTTGTGGTTTCTATGGTCCAGTTGTGGTTTCTATGGTCCAGTTGTGGTTTCTATGGTCCAGTTGTGGTTTGTATGGTCCAGTTGTGGTTTGTATGGTCCAGTTGTTGTTTCTATGGTCCAGTTGTGGTTTCTATGGTCCAGTTGTGGTTTCTATGGTCCAGTTGTGGTTTCTATTGTCCAGTTGTTGCTTCTATGGTCCAGTTGTTGTTTCTATGGTCCAGTTATGGTTTCTTTTGTCCAGTTGTGGTTTCTATGGTCCAGTTGTGGTTTCTATTGTCCAGTTGTTGTTTATGGTCAAGTTGTTGTTTATATTTTCCAGTTGTTGTTTCTACGGTCCAGTTGTGGTTTCTATGGCCAGTTGTGGTTTCTATGGTCCAGTTGTGCTTTCTATGGTCCAGTTGTGCTTTCTTGTGTCAATTGTGGTTTTTATGGTCCAGCTGTGGCTTCTATGGTCCAGTTGTTGTTTCTATGGTCCAGTTGTTTTTTCTATGGTCCAGTTGTGGTTTCTATGGTCCAGTTGTGGTTTCTATGGTCCAGTTGTTGTTTCTATGGTCCAGTTGTTGTTTCTATGGTCCAGTTGTTGTTTCTATGGTCCAATTGTGGCTTCTATGGTCCAGTTGTTGTTTCTATGGTTCAGTTGTGGCTTTTATGGTCCAGTTGGTGTTTCTATGGTTCAGTTGGTGTTTCTATGGTTCAGTTGTAGTTTAGATGGTCCAGTTGTTGTTTCTACGGTCCAGTTGTGGTTTCTATGGTCCAGTTGTGCTTTCTATGGTCCAGTTGTGGTTTCTATGGTCCAGTTGTGGTTTTTATGGTTCAGTTGTGGCTTCTATGGTCCATTTGTGGTTTTTATGGTCCAGTTGTGGCTTCTATGGTCCAGTTGTGGCTTCTATGGTCCAGTTGTGGCTTCTATGGTCCAGTTGTGGTTTCTATTGTCCAGTTGTGCGTTCTATGGTCCAGTTGTGCTTTCTATTGTCAATTATGATTTTTATGGTCCAGTTGTGGCTTCTATGGTCCAGTTGAGGTTTCTATGGTCCAGTTGTGCTTTCTATTGTCCAATTGTGCGTTCTATGGTCCAGTTGTGCGTTCTATGGTCCAGTTGTGGTTTTTATGGTTCAGTTGTGGTTTCTATGGTCCAGTTGAGGTTTATATGGTCCAGTTGTGGTTTCTATGGTCCAGTTGTGGTTTCTATGGTCCAGTAGTGGCTTCTATGGTCCAGTTGTGGTTTCTATGGTTCAGTTGTGGCTTCTATGGTCCAGTTGTTGTTTATGGTCAAGTTGTTGTTTATATTTTCCAGTTGTTGTTTCTACGGTCCAGTTGTGGTTTCTATGGCCAGTTGTGGTTTCTATGGTCCAGTTGTGCTTTCTATGGTCCAGTTGTGCTTTCTTGTGTCAATTGTGGTTTTTATGGTCCAGCTGTGGCTTCTATGGTCCAGTTGTTGTTTCTATGGTCCAGTTGTTTTTTCTATGGTCCAGTTGTGGTTTCTATGGTCCAGTTGTGGTTTCTATGGTCCAGTTGTTGTTTCTATGGTCCAGTTGTTGTTTCTATTGTCCAATTGTGGCTTCTATGGTCCAGTTGTTGTTTCTATGGTTCAGTTGTGGCTTTTATGGTCCAGTTGGTGTTTCTATGGTTCAGTTGGTGTTTCTATGGTTCAGTTGTTGTTTAGATGGTCCAGTTGTTGTTTCTACGGTCCAGTTGTGGTTTCTATGGTCCAGTTGTGCTTTCTATGGTCCAGTTGTGGTTTCTATGGTCCAGTTGTGCTTTCTATTGTCCAGTTGTGCTTTCTATTGTCAATTGTGGTTTTTATGGTCCAGTTGTGGCTTCTATGGTCCAGTTGTGGCTTCTATGGTCCAGTTGTGGTTTCTATTGTCCAGTTGTGCGTTCTATGGTCCAGTTGTGCTTTCTATTGTCAATTGTGATTTTTATGGTCCAGTTGTGGCTTCTATGGTCCAGTTGAGGTTTCTATGGTCCAGTTGTGCTTTCTATTGTCCAGTTGTGCGTTCTATGGTCCAGTTGTGCGTTCTATGGTCCAGTTGTGGTTTTTATGGTTCAGTTGTGGTTTCTATGGTCCAGTTGTGGTTTATATGGTCCAGTTGTGGTTTCTATGGTCCAGTTGTGGTTTCTATGGTTCAGTTGTGGTTTATATGGTCCAGTTGTGGTTTCTATGGTCCAGTTGTGGTTTGTATGGTCCAGTTGTGGTTTCTATGGTCCAGTTGTGGTTTCTATTGTCCAGTTGTGGTTTGGTCCAGTTGTGGTTTCTAGGGTCCAGTTGTGGTTTTTATGGTCCAGTTGTGGTTTCTATTGTCCAGTTGTTGCTTCTAAGGTCCAGTTGTGGTTTCTATGGTCCAGTTGTGGTTTCTATGGTCCAGTTGTGGTTTCTATTGTCCAGTTGATGTTTCTATGGTCCAGTTGTTGTTTATACGGTCCAGTTGTTGTTTCTACGGTCCAGTTGTGGTTTCTATGGTCCAGTTGTGGTTTCTATGGTCCAGTTGTGGTTTTTATGGTCCAGTTGTGGTTTGTATGGTCCAGTTGTGGTTTCCATGGTCCAGTTGTGGTTTCTATGGTCCAGTTGTGGCTTCTATGGTGCAGTTGTGGCTTCTATTGTCCAGTTGTGGCTTCTATGGTCCAGTTGTGGTTTCTATGGTTCAGTTGTGGTTTCTAGGGTCCAGATGTGGTTTCTATGGTTCAGCTGTGGTTTCTATGGTTCAGTTGTGGTTTCTAAGGTTCAGTTGTGGCTTCTATGGTCCAGTTGTGGCTTCTATGGTCCAGTTGTGGTTTCTATGGTCCAGTTGTGGTTTGTATGGTCCAGTTGTGGTTTCTATGGTTTAGTTGTGGCTTCTATGGTCCAGTTGTGGTTTTTATGGTTCAGTTGTGGTTTCTATGGTCCAGTTGTGGTTTCTATGGTCCAGTTGTGGTTTCTATGGTCCAGTTGTGGTTTGTATGGTCCAGTTGTGGTTTGTATGGTCCAGTTGTTGCTTATATGGTCCAGTTGTGGTTTGTATGGTCCAGTTGTGGTTTCTATGGTCCAGTTGTGCTTTCTTGTGTCAATTGTGGTTTTTATGGTCCAGCTGTGGCTTCTATGGTCCAGTTGTTGTTTCTATGGTCCAGTTGTTTTTTCTATGGTCCAGTTGTGGTTTCTATGGTCCAGTTGTGGTTTCTATGGTCCAGTTGTTGTTTCTATGGTCCAGTTGTTGTTTCTATGGTCCAATTGTGGCTTCTATGGTCCAGTTGTTGTTTCTATGGTTCAGTTGTGGCTTTTATGGTCCAGTTGGTGTTTCTATGGTTCAGTTGGTGTTTCTATGGTTCAGTTGTTGTTTAGATGGTCCAGTTGTTGTTTCTACGGTCCAGTTGTGGTTTCTATGGTCCAGTTGTGCTTTCTATGGTCCAGTTGTGGTTTCTATGGTCCAGTTGTGGCTTCTTTGGTCCAGTTGTGGCTTCTATGGTCCAGTTGTGGTTTGTATGGTCCAGTTGTGGTTTCTATGGTCCAGTTGTGGTTTGTATGGTCCAGTTGATGTTTCTATGGTCCAGTTGTTGTTTCTATAGTCCAGTTGTTGTTTCTATGGTCCAGTTGTGGTTTCTATGGTCCAGTTGTGGTTTGTATGGTCCAGTTGTGGTTTCTATGGTCCAGTTGTGGCTTCTATGGTCCAGTTGTGGCTTCTATGGTCCAGTTGTGGCTTCTATGGTCCAGTTGTGGTTTCTATGGTTCAGTTGTGGTTTCTATGGTCCAGTTGTGGTTTCTATGGTCCAGTTGTGGTTTCTATGGTCCAGTTGTGGTTTCTATGGTCCAGTTGTGGTTTCTATGGTCCAGTTGTGGTTTCTATGGTCCAGTTGTGGTTTCTATGGTCCAGTTGTGGTTTCTATGGTCCAGTTGTGGTTTCTATGGTCCAGTTGTGGTTTCTATGGTCCAGTTGTGGTTTCTATGGTCCAGTTGTGGTTTCTATGGTCCAGTTGTGGTTTCTATGGTCCAGTTGTGGTTTGTATGGTCCAGTTGTGGTTTCTATGGTCCAGTTGTTGTTTCTATGGTCCAGTTGTGGTTTCTATGGTCCAGTTGTGGTTTCTATGGTCCAGTTGTGGCTTCTATGGTCCAGTTGTGGCTTCTATGGTCCAGTTGTGGTTTCTATGGTCCAGTTGTGGTTTCTATTGTCCAGTTGTTGCTTCTATGGTCCAGTTCTGGTTTCTATGGTCCAGTTGTGGTT
Organism: Garcialebias charrua; assembly: GCA_038048925.1. Classification (NCBI taxonomy): domain Eukaryota; kingdom Metazoa; phylum Chordata; class Actinopteri; order Cyprinodontiformes; family Rivulidae; genus Garcialebias; species Garcialebias charrua. The sequence goes on from JBBPBX010027629.1 coordinate 9,086, forward strand.
TCTATTGTCCAGTTGTTGCTTCTATGGTCCAGTTGTGGTTTCTATGGTCCAGTTGTGGTTTCTATGGTCCAGTTGTGGTTTCTTTGGTCCAGTTTTGGTTTCTATGGTCCAGTTGTTGTTTATACTGTCCAGTTGTTGTTTCTACGGTCCAGTTGTGGTTTCTATGGTCCAGTAGTGGCTTCTATGGTCCAGTTGTGGTTTCTATGGTTCAGTTGTGGCTTCTATGGTCCAGTTGTTGTTTATGGTCAAGTTGTTGTTTATATTTTCCAGTTGTTGTTTCTACGGTCCAGTTGTGGTTTCTATGGCCAGTTGTGGTTTCTATGGTCCAGTTGTGCTTTCTATGGTCCAGTTGTGCTTTCTTGTGTCAATTGTGGTTTTTATGGTCCAGCTGTGGCTTCTATGGTCCAGTTGTTGTTTCTATGGTCCAGTTGTTTTTTCTATGGTCCAGTTGTGGTTTCTATGGTCCAGTTGTGGTTTCTATGGTCCAGTTGTTGTTTCTATGGTCCAGTTGTGGTTTCTATGGTCCAGTTGTGGCTTCTATGGTCCAGTTGTTGTTTCTATGGTTCAGTTGTGGCTTCTATGGTCCAGTTGGGTTTCTATGGTTCAGTTGTTGTTTAGATGGTCCAGTTGTTGTTTCTACGGTCCAGTTGTGGTTTCTATGGTCCAGTTGTGCTTTCTATGGTCCAGTTGTGGTTTCTATGGTCCAGTTGTGCTTTCTATTGTCCAGTTGTGCTTTCTATTGTCAATTGTGGTTTTTATGGTCCAGTTGTGGCTTCTATGGTCCAGTTGTGGCTTCTATGGTCCAGTTGTGGTTTCTATTGTCCAGTTGTGCGTTCTATGGTCCAGTTGTGCTTTCTATTGTCAATTGTGGTTTTTATGGTCCAGTTGTGGCTTCTATGGTCCAGTTGTGGTTTCTATGGTCCAGTTGTGCTTTCTATTGTCCAGTTGTGCGTTCTATGGTCCAGTTGTGCGTTCTATGGTCCAGTTGTGGTTTTTATGGTTCAGTTGTGGTTTCTATGGTCCAGTTGTGGTTTCTATGGTCCAGTTGTGGTTTCTATGGTCCAGTTGTGGTTTCTATGGTCCAGTTGTGCGTTCTATTGTCCAGTTGTGCGTTATATGGTCCAGTTGTGCTTTCTATGGTCCAGTTGTGTTTTCTATGGTCCAGTTGTGCTTTCTATGGTCCAGTTGTGTTTTCTATGGTCCAGTTGTGCTTTCTATGGTCCAGTTGTGTTTTATATGGTCCAGTTGTGCTTTCTATGGTCCAGTTGTGGCTTCTATGGTCCAGTTGTGGCTTTTATGGTCCAGTTGAGGTTTATAAGGTCCAGTTCTTTCTATGGAAGAAAGACAAAGAAAAACATATTACTAACAAACATATGTTCAAATATAAATATAAACAGTAGAGCAAGTAAAAAGTGAAGCATGACTAAAGGGTAGCTCAAGAAACCCAAGCCAACTCTACTCCAATTTTTTTTTTTTTTTTTTTTTTTAATAGAGAGAAAGAAAGAAAAGAGAAAGTGAGACAACAAAACAACAATTGTCCACAGAAAGAGCACAAGGCAAACACACCAAACCTCCGTCCACAATCCTGCAAAGCACATGACAGAACACAACAACGAAACATACAAGCATAAAGACTGATAATATTCATGACCTTGCAAAAGATTTCTATAAATACACATACCCATACCTACAAATATATATACAATATACATACATATATATTTATATTCATTTATATACCCATCTACATACATCTACTATACATCCCTGCATCCATTTGTGTGTGGTTGTGAGCATGCATAAGTGAATAAGGTTCCTCCAATAGAACATTTAGTAGCGACTGTGAAGCATCAGAGACCCGTCCCCCCAAAGCCCGAGACAGACGAAGGGGCGATCAAAGCCCAAGACCCCAGGAAGGACCCCGAGCCCAGAGTCCCCAGGACCACCCGAACAGGACGAGCCACTCGTCCACTCCCCAGATCCGACCAAGTGGAAGAACCGGACGAACCCCACCAGGGACCACACACAATGACCCCCCGGGGTCAACAGCGACAATACACAGGCCCCCGCCGGAGCCCGCTGCACCGACGTAGCCCCAGGGCCGGTCACCGAGGCTCGGGCACCGGGGACGCCCATCCCTCAGGTCCAGACCTGACAGGACCAGAGGACCCGAGCCCCACCAGGCAGCCACCAGGCCGAGCTGACAAACGCCCAAGCGCCCAGCCCCAGATAGTGAGGGCCCCAAGCACGCCCGTAGGCAGAGGAACACCCACCAGGGGGCCACGTGGCAGGAGCGCGACACTGGGTAGCCTCAGAAGTATCAGAGAGGGGGCAGTCCAAGTCCCAGCCTGACACTTAAACATTCATACACAGACACACTCATTCAGACCCACCCTCATCCTCACCCTCAGTCACAGAAAGACAAACAATAACGACACGCTCCATTCATAATCCCGATGCACACTCTATACCCCCTAGGTCCAAGACATGTACCCAAGCCAACTCTAACTAAAAAAACTGTGGCAAAAACCAATGCAGATATGTTCCTGTTTTTGATTTTATACATCTACCTTATAATGTTTTACTATAGTTTTTTTGATACTTTGTTAAAAAAATCTGTATATTCTGTCTTATGTTTTTCTATTGTCTATTGTTTAAGGAAATTCTACCATTGCTGTTCATCATTCTTTAGTTTGTAGCAGGTTCCTTTTGTAAATGAGTCCACGAGGCTCAATGAGATTTACCTGACTAAATAAAGGTTGAATGAAAACTATAGGATTTATCAAAAAGGAAAGTCTTAAGCCCAGTCTTAAAACTGGACAATGTGTCAGCCTCACTGACTATCTGTTTTTGGAAACTAGGAAACACAAGTAAACCTGCAGTCTGACAGCAAAGTGCTCTGTTAGG